>JBBDGP010004488.1:0-42624 GCA_037952835.1 Lithobates septentrionalis
AGTTCAGAGCCCATCCTTTTGGTCTCTCGGCAGCACCAAGGATTTTCACGAAAATCATGGCCGAAGTCATGGCCTATTTTCGGATACAGAGGGTATCGATCATTCCATATTTAGACGATTTTTTGGTCTTTGCCCGAGAGAAAGAGAGCCTTGTTCAGGATCTACAATTGATCTTATGGACCTTTCAGAAATTGGAGTGGAAGGTCAATCGGCAGAAGTCTTGCCTGGTTCCCTCCCAGAGCATGCCCTTTTTGGGTTGCCTAATAGACACTGTTGCCCAAAAGATTTTTCCTCCGGAAGAAAAGATTTTAAAGATTCTTCTCTCAGTGCACAACTTCAGGTTGCTCCCACAGACCTCCCTTTGTCAGATCATGCAGTTATTGGACTTAATGACTGCAGCCATTCCAGGGGTGCCATGGGCCCAATTGCATTCCAGGCCCCTTCAGGCGTTTTTTCTGCGTCATTGGGATTGTAGAAAAAGCTTTTGAATCAGCTCATACAGCTTCCAAGAGGATTTTCTCAATCTGTCCTGGTGGGAGCAGTGGAACATCTGCAGGGAGGGAAGGACTGGGCACAGAATTCCCCAATGAAAATTACTACAGATGCCAGCCTGTGGGACTCGGGAGCTCACTCAGGGGCCTGGCTGCCAGAGGAGGCATGTCACTCATCGAATTTTAGAGAACGGTTAGCAGTGGGGAAGGCTTTAGTTGCTCTGAAGGAGAGGGTCAGCAAAATTCAAAGGACCTGTTAATTTTTTTCAGACAACGACCGTGGCATACCTAAACAAGCAAGGGGGCACTCGCTCGGATAATCTTCTATTGTTAACCCAGCAGATTCTGCCCTGGGCAGAGAATAATGTCTCTTCAATCAGAGCGGTGCACATCAGTGGGGCAGCGAATGTTCTGGTGGACTATCTGAGCAGAATAAATATCAGTTCCGGCAGTTGGGAACTGAATCAAGACACGTTCCAGGAGATCGTGTAAAGTGGGGTATTCCCAGACTGGATCTTTTTGCATCCAGTCTCAACAAGAAACTATCGGTTTTCTTTTCGCTGGAAAGAGAGACAGAGTCCTTAGGGACAGATGCACTCGCCTACCCGTGGAATTTCACTCTAGCCTACGCCTTTCCTCTCTTAGGCAATTTGGAAGATCAAGCAGAAATTATCCTGATTCCCATTTGGTGGCCCAGGAGGAGTTGGTTCTCCTCGCTGAGAGCTCTCTCAATAGAACCCCCCCCCCCCCGGCCCCTGTTGGAGTGGAGGAATTTTCTCCGTCAGGGGCCGGTGCTCCATCCAAACCCTCAGACCTTCCATTTGATGGCCTGGCGGCTGAGCGGCGCATCCTACAGCTAAGGGGGTGTTCAGAGAGAGTTAAGACTATCCTGGACAGCCATACGTTAGTCACAAGAAAAATATATGGGAAAGTTTGGAAAACTTTTGTTTCCTGGCAGAAGACGGGAATAGATTCTTTTTCTACTCCCTATGTATTAGATTTTTTTACAGAGGTAAGTGGAGAAAGGACTTTCTGTCAGCACCCTTAAGGTTCAGGTTGCTGCCCTGTCTCTGTTTGCAGAAAAAATACTATCTGAGGACCCTTTGGTCACGAGGTTCCTTTCAGCCAGAACTTAGGCGTACACCCAGGGCTGGTAAACAGATTCCTCCCTGGGATCTGTCCTTGGTATTAAATGCTCCTTTTGAGCCATTGCATGAGGCCTCTCTGAAATTGATTTCCTTAAAGATTACCTTTCTTTTGGCTATAATGTCAGGGAGAAAGATTTTTGATCTAGAGTCCCTTTCCTGTAAGGACCCTTTCCTGAGGATTTTAGAGGACAGAGTAGTGATTAGGCCCGATCCTTTGTACTTAACCAAAGTTGCTTTCACAGGACCCAGGAGGTAGTGCTTCCTAGTTTTTGTTCCTCCCCCAAGAATGTAGAAGAGGGAAGATTTAGATTTTTGGACATGAAAAAGATGCCTTCTGCTTTAACTAGAAAGGTCTAGTGAGTTTAGGAGGTCCTCCCAACTCTAATGACCCGTACACACGGTCGGATTTTCCATCGGATTTTCCGACACACAAAGTTGGAGAGCAGGAGATAAAATTTTCCGACAACAAAATCCGTTGTCGGAAATTCCGATCGTGTGTACACAAATCCGACGGACAAAGTGCCACACATGCTCAGCATAAATAAAGAGATGAAAGCTATTGGCCACTGCCTCGTTTATAGTCCCGACATACGTGTTTTATGTCACCGCGTTTAGAACGATCGGATTTTCCGACAACTTTGTGCGACCGTGTGTAGACAAAACAAGTTTGAGCCAACATCCGTCGGAAAAAATCCTAGGATTTTGTTGTCGGAATGTCCGAACAAAGTCCGACCGTGTGTACGCCCTATTAGTGTTCAGTGGCCCCAAGAAAGGGGACCAAAGCATCTAAAAGTTCCATTTCAAGATGGATTAGGGAAGCATCCCTCCTTCCAGAGTTAGAGCTCATTCAACGTCATCTTTGGCCGTGTCATGGGCAGAAAGGGTGGGAGCATTATGGGAAGAAATTTCTAAAGCTGGTGTCTGGTCCTCCTCTCATGCGTTCATCAAGCATTAGAGTCCAGATGCTCTCCAGCCAGGACCCCTCCTTTGGTAGGAAAGTGCTTCAGGCTGTCCCCCCCCCCCCCCCCCCAGGTATAGAATCATGCTTATCCTCAAGTAGCTGTCCTGGAAGATGGGGGGGGACACAGTTAGACTTATGCCGCGTACACACGAGCCAACTTTCGGGCAAACTTTTCCGGCGTACCGGATTCCGTCGGACAATTTGATCGTGTGTGTGGGCTCCAGCTGACTTTTTTTCATGTTTCAAATCTATCCGACAGGCTCGAGTCCCGGTGAAAAGTCCGCTCGTCTGTATGCTAGTTCGACGGACAAAAAGCCACGCTAGGGCAGCTATTGGCTACTGGCTATGAACTTCCTTGTTTTAGTCCGGTGTACGTCATCACCTACGAATTAGTCGGACTTTGGTTGATTGTAGGCAAGTCCGTTCATTCAAAAAGTCCGCTCGTGTGTACGCGGCATTACCGGTAATGGTATTTCCATGAATCTTCCAGGACAACGTCTATAGTCCCACCCTATTCTGTATTCACTTGTCTCCTTTTGTTTACCTGGTGGTGGTGTTTTAGTGAGTTTCTGTTATTCCTCTGCCAAGTGGTGAAGGTTTACTTGATCTTTTCACAACTGAGGGTCAGAGGAGAGGGAGGGGCCTTTTAAATTGTCTGATTTGTGTTTCCGGTAGAGGGCGTAGTATGACAAAACTGCAAGATCTCGCCATTTAGGATTGGGATTTCCCCTAGGGTAATGGTGACATTTCCTTCCTAAAGGGCATCTGTACTGCCACAGCTACATCACCACTGCCTTCAGGAAAACCAGAACGCTCAAAATAAAAAAGGGTAAGAAAAACATAAAAAAAAATAATTTAACTGGCCAGAATAATAAACACCCAAACACTTGATGTGTCTAAATGCATTTACAGGCGTCAAGCGTTTTTCTGCTAAAACACTGCTGCCTGGAGCAAAGTCGTCTAGGAAAGATGACCAAACGCCCTGTGTGCACGAGGACTTACTGTTTAGCTTATTTATAAATGATGCAGCATTTAAGATTAAAGTACACTTTCCATGTTTGCAGGTGACACCGAGCTATGTAGTGTAATCCAATCAGTGGAAGATTCTCCAGTTTACACGCTGACCTAGACATTCTGGATGATTGGGCTTCTACAATGGCAAATAAGGTTCAGTGAGGGGGCATATCAGCTTATGCATGTGAGGGCTGAACATATAGAAGGGGCAAAACTTAGGCAAGCCATAGATCAGTGGTGGCACTCTATTTCATTGAGGGCCGCACCAGCATTATGGTTGTTCCCAAAGGGGCCGGTTTTATCTGTAAGATTATAACAATTTTTGCAGGGTTTTTTTTTTTTTTTTTTACAGAAAATAGGTGCAGGAACTGAACCCCTCCCCGCGCACACACATTCATGCATCAAATGGTGGGTGTGACCAAATTGTGCAGGGGGGGGGGGGGGATCAAGGGGCAACAAATGCCAGGAGTGCGTTATGTGGAGTTCAGGGGCGCTCTGCCTACAGAGTGCAGGGTTCAGATGCGCGCTGCCTACAGAGTGCAGGGTTCAGATGCGCGCTGCCTACAGAGTGCAGGGTTCAGATGCGCGCTGCCTACAGAGTGCAGGGTTCAGATGCGCGCTGCCTACAGAGTGCAGGGTTCAGATGCGCGCTGCCTACAGAGTGCAGGGTTCAGATGCGCGCTGCCTACAGAGTGCAGGGTTCAGATGCGCGCTGCCTACAGAGTGCAGGGTTCAGATGCGCGCTGCCTACAGAGTGCAGGGTTCAGATGCGCGCTGCCTACAGAGTGCAGGGTTCAGATGCGCGCTGCCTACAGAGTGCAGGGTTCAGATGCGCGCTGCCTACAGAGTGCAGGGTTCAGATGCGCGCTGCCTACAGAGTGCAGGGTTCAGATGCGCGCTGCCTACAGAGTGCAGGGTTCAGATGCGCGCTGCCTACAGAGTGCAGGGTTCAGATGCGCGCTGCCTACAGAGTGCAGGGTTCAGATGCGCGCTGCCTACAGAGTGCAGGGTTCAGATGCGCGCTGCCTACAGAGTGCAGGGTTCAGATGCGCGCTGCCTACAGAGTGCAGGGTTCAGGGGCGCGCTGCCTACAGAGTGCAGGGTTCAGGGGCGCGCTGCCTACAGAGTGCAGGGTTCAGGGGCGCGCTGCCTACAGAGTGCAGGGTTCAGGGGCGCGCTGCCTACAGAGTGCAGGGTTCAGGGGCGCGCTGCCTACAGAGTGCAGGGTTCAGGGGCGCGCTGCCTACAGAGTGCAGGGTTCAGGGGCGCGCTGCCTACAGAGTGCAGGGTTCAGGGGCGCGCTGCCTACAGAGTGCAGGGTTCAGATGCGCGCTGCCTACAGAGTGCAGGGTTCAACTCTTTCATAGGCTGTCCACACCTCACTTCCACCCCTCCCCCTGGGTACGAGGGCCACATGGAATAGCCTGGAGGGCCGGATTTGGCCCACGGGCCTTGTGTTTGACACATGTGCCATAGATGATTTGATTTTTATTCTTGCAACCACAGGCGGAAGGAAAAAAAAATTTGATTCCCAGACTGTATTGATGGGAGAATGCCTCAATCAGCGCTATTGTGTTGTGGCGGGGAAGCTTTCCTGGCTGGCAGAACACAATGATTACTGCTAGCATCTATAGTAATTGCATGTCAAAAATCTGACCGGTTAGTTGTACTAAAATTGATTGATGGATCAACTTCAGTACTGCCAGTCTGCCCATACACTGATCGAATCTTGGCTGGTCCCTGCTGAATCGGCCGTGATTTGATCCATCTCTGAGTCCATGATGGAGAAAGATCCATGTGAACTGGTATGTTATAGACACAGTGACAGCATGCACTTATTCATTTTTTCCCTAAAACTGGTTATAAAACCCTAACGTGAGAGAATTTATTTTGGTAAAGTACTGTGCGTTCTAAACCATTGTATTGATTTTTCTTTTTAGAAAATATAGTTTTACCATTTTAACATCTCTGTGCTGCCGATCCTTTCCAGCCTTTTCAGCCACTTGCTGTCTTCATGCGCTTCCTTTAGGGGTGGTTGCACTGCACATAACTACTTTGGTTCCATTCATACTTGTGCGGCTTGTCATGCGACTTTGGACATCAAAGTAGCACGACGGGTCGCAGCCCATTCTTTTCAATGGCAACCATTTAAATTGGTGCGACTTAAAAAAGGTGCCTGTACTACTTTTGATGCAAATTTGATCTAGCGAGTGTAAAGTTGGATCAAAGCGGAAAATCGTGCGACTGTGGAGTTGGGCAAGTGTGCTGTGATTGCCACCCGAGTTGGGATCGTGGGCAGAATCGCAGCCGTTCTGCCTGTTATCCCTTATCACGAGGTCGAGCAGCTCACATAACGAGGTGATGATGCAGAACAGTTGGAAGAAAGGGACAAAGCATTGACCTCCTATAATTAGAAGTGCCTGGACAATGATCTTCACAGCAGGATTACTGGGTATAGTTTTAATGAAATCTGTAGATGTAAAGCGATTAAAAACCTACTGCAAACTTGGAATTACGGTAACATGTTAGTTTTAGTGATTGGGCTCACATCTACTTTAATGCCTGCTACACATGATCAGAAAATCAGATGAAAAATACAACTTTTGAAGCGATCGTACGATAATCTGATCGTTCGTACACAGCTTTCGAGAGGCGTTCATACAAAATTATCCGAAGGGTCAAACACAAATTTTTCTCATATGATGCCAGAATGTATGCTTTTCATTTAATCAGTACAATATTCGTCCAAAAAAAATCATAAGAAGACCATGCATGCACTTCCAAAGTTTTATTCTGTCCTACAAGAATTTTCATAACTTTCGTAACCTTTTCATTTATTTTATTTTTTGCATGCTAGTCTCATATCAAAAATGGACGATCATTCATCCGACATTCTCATTGTGTGCACTAGGCTTAAAATGGAACTACAGTATAGGCAAAAATGTTTCTTTTCATATTGGACAGAGCAAGGGAGGGTTATAACCCAGTCTGATTATTTTTTTTTTTTTTTTCCCGCTATCTGTGTCCCTTTTTCAGAGATTACCCTTCACTTCCTGCCCCACAGCCAAACGGGAAGTGAGGAAATCCCTGCAAATTAAGGGAATTTCTTGAGGACCCCCAGATCACCAGAACTAGTGTCCCCATTGGAAGATTTCCCCTCTGTTACTTTTCTGGTGACAACCCAAAATTTGAGTTGTGTTTTTTTTTTTTAATTTTTTTTATACTTGCCCTTTTAATGATAATGGCAAACAGGATAAATAGAGAGGTTAAATCTCCATAACAGGGACACTGAAAGCAAAAAAAAAAAACCTGACAGGTGTTCTAATCCATCTCCCCTCTATCCATAACGAAAAAAAGTTTTTTGTCTTAGTTCTACTTTCTACCAAAAAATGCACTCCAGATACTTTCCTGATGCGTTTTTGCATGCACGTTTTTGATGCTCTTCCGGATGCATTCCAGGTGTTTTTTTTTTTTTCCACTGTAATGGGTCCGGTGCATCTTTAATGCATTTCAGTGCAGGGAAAATGCCGCATGTTTAACTTTTTTTTTTCTGGAACTGAGTGCACTGGTGTGAACTATGCCATTGGAAACCATATATAACCTACTTTTTCTTGCGTTTTTGATGCAGGGGGAAAAAAACACACTGGACTGCATGTGGTGTGAACTGGCCCTACTTCATGCACACGGGCAAACCCCCCCCCCCCTCCCCCCAAAAAAAAATAAATATATATATATATACCTAATATAAAATTATATTATTATGATATATAGTTAATATATATTAATATATATATTGCATAATAATATAATTTTTTCAGATCAAGTGAACGGGAAAATGAGTAGACAAGTTGGGAAAATGTCCTTTATTTTCTATTTAATTGTAGAGTATGTAATGCATTCAAGCAAATCCTGGTCAATATGCATTTATTTTTTTATATATATATATATATATATATATATATATATATATATATATATATATATATATATATATATATATATATATATATATATATATATATATATATATATATATATATATATATATATATATATATATATATTGACCAGGATTTGCTTGAATGCATTACATACTCTACAATTAAATAGAAAATAAAGGACATTTTCCCAACTTGTCGACTCATTTTCCCATTCACTTGATCTGAAAAAATTATATTATTATGCAATATATATGTTAATATTAATAATATATTAACTATATATCATAATAATATTATTTTGTATATATATTTTTTTTTTTTTTTTTTGAGCAATGCTACAAAATCATTTCAGTGTACACGATTCTATTTTGGTTATAATTCTAGCCTTGGGGCACATTCAGACAGGCATTGAGACCTGTCGCACAGTGCCTGTGTTTGGGTCGATGCACCCGCTCCTGCCCGTGTGTCAAATTTTGACATGCAATTGTGTCTGTGAAGCTGCTACGTCTGCACCCACTTCTATGGGCGGCCTGCACACCGCTCCGAGGTGGATACAGACACACAGCAAAAAGTGGCTCAGCATGAAGAACAGGTCACAGTGACCATCTGAATGAGCCCTCAAAGGATAACAATAATTTTAGTATTTCAACCTGGTTTCGATTTATTCCAAATATTTCAATGTAGCCTAATGCCAAGTTTCCATGAAATCTGTGAAACGTAGAAACCTTTGTAAGAATGAATGAAGACCATGAGAAAAGCTTGTATATGAACTTGGAACTTTAACAAAATCCATCCATAGGCAGCTCAAATTTAGTCCTATTCCTTGTGAATCAGGCAAAATGCGTGTCCTGAGTGGCCCTGTCGGCACAATGTGGCAAAACAGGTGAATAGGCAGTGAGAAAATGAATAAAAAAAAAAAAAACCAAAGTCTTCCATATGCAGCTCAAATTTAGTCCAACCAAATACCAAAGGAAGGAGGACAATTTCAGAAAACAAGTTGTACCTAAATCGCAACACAAAGATATAGCATGACTGAGATCTTGGCCAACAAATATTTTTCAATTGACTCCTCAATTCTGCTTCTGTAAACACAGCCGAAATCGATCCGCCTGATCCTTCTGTTACAGACACACCTGTTTGGGATTCTTCCCCATTTATTAGTATGCAGCAACAACCCTAAGGAGGGGGGGGGGGTCCGTTTCCCGAAACACGTTGGCTCAATTACTTGTTGCTACACTCAATAAATGAATACAAACTCCCCTTCCAACTTGCATTCACTGGATATCAAGTGCTCCTTTCCACCTACCTTGATAACCTCAAGGCCGTACCCCCAAAAAGGGCTCACCACTTTCTTTTTAAGTTGGGCAGAAATCGTTGGAAGGGAATTCTTTCACGCTGCATGATCTCCAACCCTAATGCCGTGTACACACGGGTGGACTTTTCGACCAAACTGATCTGACGGGACGAATCCGTCGGACAATTGTACTGTGTGTGTGTGGGCTTCATCGGACCTGCAGTGGACTTTTTCGGTCAAAAATCAGACGGACTTTAGATTTGGAACATGTTTCAAATCTTTCTGATGAACTCGAGTCCGGACGAAAAGTCCGCTCGTCTGTATGCTAGTCCGACGGATGAAAACCGACGCTAGGGCAGCTATTGGCTACTGGCTATCGACTTCCTTATTTTAGTCCAGTCGTACGTCATCGCGTACGAATCCGTCGGACTTTAATGTGATCGTGTGTAGGCAAGTCCGTTCATTCGGAAGTCCGTCTCAAGTCCGTCCATCGGAAAGACCGTCGGACCTTTTTGATGCTGAAAAGTCCACCCGTGTGTACACCGCATTACAAGCTACTTTTCAGTTGACTTGGCAAAGGAGCCAGATGGAAAATTGTGGGCCAAACAGCGACTCCTTCTGAGAGGTTCCAAGGAAAATGGTACATTCGTTTCTAAACAGAGGGCCATCCTTTTGTCCTTCAGACTTTATGCAGGCCAGACTGTGGTCAGTGGGAGTGAAACATTTTCTGCCATCAGTGGGAGTAAACGCCGCCATGTTTGGTATTAGAGGGAGGGGGAGGAGGAGGAATCATTGGTATCACTGAGAGGAATATTGCCCCATTGTTGGCGCCGGTGGGAAAAATGGTGCCCCATTGTTGGTGTCAGCTGGCAGTATAGTGTCTCGTTGGAATAGTGCCCCAGGGACTGGATAAAGGCACGCAAAGGGCCGCAGTTTGGAGACCACTTTGCCTAGACCTCAGTCATTTCATTCTTCATACTCCACTCCAGTATATCTTTTTGTTGCATTTTAAGTATGACTTTTCTTTTTGAAAACTCTCTTCTTCCTTTGGTGTTTGCTTCCTGTTTAGCTCTTAGCTGATCAGTTTAATTGTCACCTTTTTTAAATGTGGTTTTGCCACCACGGAAGAACAAAAGTATAATTGAGTAAAAAAGACAAAACACTGTCTTAAGGTAAGCTGGAAACTCTAACTGAATGTCTTTCAGTTTGCTAAAGCACTATGTACTGTATCATACATACCGGTAATCACCATATTTAAACTCTCAAACTTATTTTTTTATCCTTTGTTGCATCTCAGGGCTGCTGAGTTTGTACATCCTCTTTGCAGCCACCTCCTGTCTACATGCACCACAGTGATGGCTGCATGGCATTTCTCAGACGGGTTTGCTGATGGTGACAACTATGGACCCATACATGCATATAACAGAACCATTTTTTGCACTTAATTGTAAAGTTTTTTTTTTTTTTTTTTTTTTTTTTTTTTTTTTTTAGTCCCCCACAAACATGTTATACTTCCTCTGTGCAAGGGTTTTGCACAGGGTGGCACTGATCCTCCTCTTCTGGGGTCCCCTGGCGGCGCTCCTGGCTCCTCCTCTGCATCGAGTGCCCCCACAGGGAGCCGCATTCAATGGGGGCACTGAGCGGGGAAGGACAGCAGCTGGAGCTGCTGTGCTCTTCTTTTTTTTTTTTCTTTGCTGGAAAGATAAGGTTCAGGTAAGTAAAAGGGGGGGGGGGGGGGGGGCTCTGGGGGGCTGCACCACACAATGTTTTTCACCTTAATGCATAGAATACATTAAGGTGAAAAACCTTGAGACTTTAAACTCCTGTAAATCAGACCTGAACTCCAAAAGTGAAGATTTGCAATATTATAGGGAACATTTGCAAATGTCAATTGTGCTTAACCACTTTAAGACCGAGCCTCTTTTTAGATATGGTGTTTACAAGTTAAAAACTTTTTTTTTTTTTTACTAGAAAATTACTTAGAACCCCTAAACATTATACATTTTTTTTTTTCTAACACCCTATAGAATAAAATGGCAGTCATTGCAATACCTTCTGTCACACTGTATTTGCGCAGAGGTCTTACAAGCGCACTTTTTTTTTTTTTTTTTTTTTTTTTTTAAATTGCATTTTTGAATTAAAAATTAAGACAACAGTAAAGTTAGCCCATTTTTTTTTTTTTTTTTTTTTTTTTTTTTTTTATATTGTGAAAGATAATGTTATGCTGAGTAAATTGATACCCATCATGTCACACTTCAAAATTGCACCCGCTCGTAGAATGACGACAAACTTTTATCCTTAAAAATCTCCATAGGTGACATTTAAAAAAATTCTACCGGTTGCATGTTTTGTTTTACAGAGGAGGTCTAGAATTATTGCTCTCGCTCTACCGATCACGGCGATACCTCACATGTGTGGTTTGAACACCATTTTCATATGCGGGCGCTACTCATGTATGGGTTCGCTTCTGCACGCGAAAATTTCCTTTTTTTTTTTTTCTTCTTTCACCTTTTTTATTTTTACACAGTTTAAAAAAAAAATTAAAAAAAATGTGTCACTTTTTTCCTATTACAAGGAATGTAAACATCCCTTGTAATAGAAAAAAGCATGACAGGTCCTCTTTTAAATATAAGATCTGGGGTCAAAAAGACCTCAGATCTCATATTTGGATCTGATTTTTTTTTTTTTTCTTTTTTTTCTTTTTTTGCATTTTTGTCATTTTGAAAAAATGACAAAAAATGTGCCATAAGACGTATGGGTGAAAGTGACGTTTTGTCGTCGCTTCCGCCCTGCTATGGTATGGAGATGGGTGGGGGCCATCTTCCCCTCACTCGTCTCCATACCTAGCAAGGAGACGGATGCGATCGCCTCCGCTGCTGCCGACGGCTCCGGCAAGCGGCGGAGGGCACCATATCGCAGGGGGAGGGGGGCCCCTCTCCCGCCTCCGATTAACAGTGATCTCGCGGCGAATCCGCCGCAGAGACCACTTTTATCTTGTAGCCGGCCGCACACGGGGATACCAGGGTTATGGCAACTAATTGCTGCCGTAACAACGATATCCGTCCCCAAAGTAGGGATGTACATTGGCGTGTGGCGGTCGGCAAGTGGTTAAACCGTACCCTGAGAATTGTACCCTTTGTCTTCGATTCCACCTGAAAAATGGCAGTGTACTTCCTGGTATGCGAGGATGCCTAGGCACTCCTATGCCTACAGCCTCATAGCTGTATATCTGCAGTGTGAGATCTGAGGCACTGCTGCCTCTGGCTGATAGTCTCAGATTTTGGAGTGAGATTTGGTGATGGCAGTACTGTTCTGCTCGCTGTTGTCCTTACTGGAAGCAAGGGTGCAGAGGGTTCATCCAGTATTTTTAGTGTTAATTAGGTCACACCCTTTTTAGTGCCTGCTAGATTATATCCATGGACAGGCTATTGGGATCTGAACACAGGTAAATCTTGTTTCTGAAGCGAGGAATAGGTCATCAGCATGCCAAGGAACTTTATTGAAAACGGACCAATGCTTTATTAAAGGATCACAGCAGAAGATAGCAACGTTTTGGAGCTACACAGGACCCCTTCATCAGGCTTGTGTCACAGGTCCTGCGTGCCTTTGAAACGTTGCTATCTTCTGCTATGATGTGATCCTTTAATAAAGCGTTGGAACCTTTTTAATGGAGTTCCTTGGTGTGCTGGTGACCCAGACATTCCTGTCCCCAGGACCCTACGGCACCTACTTACTCCTCAGCCATTTCCAAAAACGAGCGTGTTGGGAATATTGCTTTGGACTTATAACTGGAGGTTTTGACACGAGGAAGCAAAGCCCTGCCTCCACCAAGATGGCCGCCTCTATACAGAGAGTAGCACAGAACAAGATATGGTGAGTCAATAATGAGGAGATATCAGTTTCATCAATACTGATGACTAGACCTTTGTCCTCTCCTGTGGCTTTTTTTGGGCACACCTTCCAGAGTGCAGTTCCTCTTTAATTTGAAAAAAATAACTTCGGTTAACTTGCTGTTACTGTAACATTACAAAATCCTTAACGTTGCTCCCCCCAGATGAAGGATCTAATGCTCCTTTTTTTTTTTTTCATGGCTGAGATAACAAACTCTCCGCACACACCAGGCATTCTCTACTCCATCTGAAGGCCCATCTGAAGGACAGTAAATTGGCCCTTTATTTGGAGGGATTGAAGACCCTTGCCTTAGACTGATCACCTTAGGTCGATGACGGGTTCATTTAAAATCTGTTTGCTGGCTCAGATATTTATAGTCTTGGTGCCTGATTTCTATATTTTTACTGGCCACCTTTTTAAAGGGAAAATAGAATTGTAAACTTGTTCCATCATGTTTTTCCATTGGTTCCATATATACCGCTGGAATAGAGTGTGGGGGCTGGGGGTCAGCTTATGACCGCAATCCATTTTTCACTTGACCTCATGGCTGGATATGGCTGAAAGATGTGTTGCCCTTAGCAACCAGTCCGTTCTGCTTTCTTTATTAAAGCAGTTATGTATGTTTGTGCGCAAAAATAATAGCATGAATCTTTGGGTCCGATTTGCGATCAAAGTTTATTTCTGCAGTTCAGGTAAACGCGTGAGCTCCAAGCGATCGTCTTGAGTCTAAACTCCTATATTATCAGTCATAACAACAGAACGGCAAAAGACAACTAACACGTTTCTGGGCAGACCTACCCCTTCATCAGAGCTTGGACAATGTAGATGTTCAGCTGATTTTCCACCCAGCTTCTAGGATTTTTCATTCAAGGTATATTGGGCAGTTAGGTGGCCAACAGAGCCACCCACTGAGCACATTTTGGCTGGTTCATTAGGAACCAGATGAAATTTGCACATTGTATGCCTGACAGGAGAAAGAATTGCATATCACTTGGTAGAAGTGCAACCACACATCAGGTCTTTCTTCTGTGTTATCCAGAGCTTTTGACTCCAGTCCAATTGACCCCTTTTGCTACCTTGTCCAAGCCCTGATGAAGGGGGATTAGGCCCCTAAAATGCGTTGGCTGGCTTGTGTTATGCATGATAAAAAGATTAAAGGATTTTGTACTCTTGAAACAGTCATTTGATGCTCTCTTTTTTTTAAATTTTCACACGGACTTCTCAATTTGGGTGGCCCTTGTCTTTTTGGGGGGCCCAGATGGCGAAGTCAAGCCGTTAGGCAAAACTGATGATTCCTTGCTACGGGTTAAGGATCTGTGTTCAGCCCCCGCCTCCATCTTTCTTTAGATTTATTTTGGCTGTTAAATAGTGACGTCAGCCGACTTGGGCACGCTGTCTGCTGAAAACAGGTCACAGGAGTGTAGAACGTACCGCACTCCTGTGATCCATAGGAGAAGTACAGCCAAACAAGCTACTGCTTTAAGTTTAGCCCACTGGATTCCTTCATCCACACAAGCAAGGTAGATGGAGGAATCCTCCATGCTGGGACATTGTATTCTGACAGCGAAAGGGTCCTAGCTGCAGTCACTAATCGAGAAATTTTCAACATTCCTGTTTGACAAAAGTTGATCTAATGACCGACTTCTGTTGAACAGGGATGGATCGAAATTTAGCCAGTCCCTACAGAACTGGCAGGATTTCAATCCATCTATGGGCAGCTTAGGAAGTGCTAAGGAGCACTCTTTTAAATTTGCACAAATATTCAGATTGATTCTGCAACTTGTATACAGTTTAAAAAAAAAAAAAAAGTTATATAGATATCTATCTGCCCCTAACGTGCGTTTATAAAATATGGGGTGCAACAGATTAGCAACCACAATTAAGGCCTAATTATCCCTCACTGAATTTTTGTTGCTTGCAAGGGATTATTGCACTCCTTTGCTTGGCTTCTAGTACCGGCTAATGAATAAGGCCAAAGTCAGACGGCACATGGAACGTCATGTAAAAAAATCTGGTGGTAAGGAAGGCTGCCCCTTTAGATGAGGAGAGGGGGAGGTGTTCTGTAGTCCACCAGAGGAGAACTGTAGGTCTGACAACCAGTGCTTGCTTACACTTGCAGTTGAGGGGTGGTAAAAACATGTGACTGCATTTTGACTGCCCCCCCCAACCACCCTATTTAGGCAGTCGGACAGGTTGTACACAAGCCAAGGCCATGATGCTTTACTTCACAGCAAGAATCGTTCAGCGGGCAGTACGGACACCTAACGCTATTCCAACAAATGCACTCGGTTGCAGTGCATTAGGTCAGCGTTTTGGGGATTAAGACACATGCCACAGTCACATCAAAAAGGATACCTTCTGTTACTTTTGGTGGGCAATAGCACCACTGAACACAACCCACTTAAGGGGCCTGCCTGTAACTGGCTGCAACCGCATGTAATGAGGAGGAGTTCATTCATGGCTTTCCAGCCTGGGGAATTTTGTCTATGACTGAAGACGAGAGGATATGCAACCCTGCCTTTGGACCCATTCACACCTTGCGGAAACGCACTGTAAAATTTTGCATTTTACAGCGTGTAAATGTCCAAATGCAACACGTACCACCTTGTGATGCTGTTCATTTGGAACAGCACCTGAACATACTACCAGAACGCTCTGTAGCACATATGCCTTGTAATGGATCAGAGATGTAAATGATCTGTGTGCTGCAATGCAAAGTATCGCATGCAGTATCTGTGGTATGTTGTGGCCTAACCGGCGTCTTAAAGCAAGGTGTTAATGCTCCGATATGACCGGGGCCCTTAAAGTGTAAACTTCTGGTGGGCCCCATTGTTTGTGGGAAAATCTGGGCTGTACTTGCATGGCAAAGGCTGTGGTATGCTTGAAGAAGGATGTTATGGGGCTTACAGTACAGCGTGACGGAAGTGGGTATCATATCATACTTTCATCAGTGTCCTCTAATTAGACATTTTGTTTTCTTTGACTTTTTTGTTATATATATATAGTGTATGTTGAAGGATAAGACCCTGTTTTGGCGGTGTGCTGGTCTGAGAGCTCATATGCAGAAAGCAGCTAGCTCTAGAGCAGGTTTTCTCAACCTTTTAACCCTAGAGGAACCCCAAAAATTATTTTCAGGTCTTGAGGAACCCTTACTAAAACCAGTTCATCAGGGGTCAATAGGAACAATGCCCTTGATACTGGTGGCCAATAGGAAGAATGTCCCCCTTAAAGTGGTGCTCAGATTGTCACCCTTAAAAACAGCTAAAAAGATATTTGGTGTCACGCTGCTGGCTTTGCTACCCTGTTTCCCCGAAAATAAGACCTAGCGTGATTTTCGGTGATGGCTGCAATATAAGCCCTACCCCCCAAATAAGCCCTAGTTAAAGTCCTTGTAGGTCTTCTTTTCAGGGTAGGGCTTATTTTCGGGGAAACAGGGTAGGGCTTATTTGGGGGGTAGGGCTTATATTGCAGCCATGACCGACAATCACGCTAGGTCTTATTTTCGGGGAAACAGGGTAAGTGATGCTGAACCTTAAAACTCTGTAGGCACCATCAAAAAAGTGGTTCATCAGCCACAGCTCAAGCAACCCCTAGCAACATCTGGAGGAACCCTGGTTGAGAATGTCTGCTCTAGAGGATGTGATCACAAGAGCTTCAGGGGCTGGTCACTATTTGCATAACAGTGCACACCTTCCAGGCTTTAGGGCTTAACTAAAGTGCAGGTACCTGGAGGTGTCAACTATGCACTTTGGGACAGTTTTTTTTATTTTTATTTTTTTTATGCTATGCCCACAGGTAAACGATATAAAAAAAAAACTATGATTAAGCACTAGATCAGCATGAAACAAATGAGCTCTGTTTCTGTATGTTCCTCTGCCATTTGATTTTAATTAAGTATGCATAATAAATATTAGACTTCGGAGATAAGAATCGCCCTTATTCTAATGTGCACCTCTAGTGAATTAGGGTTTGGATTGAAATGGTAAAAAAATCTTTAAAAAGTACCTCCCCTTTTTTTGTTTTTTGTGGCTCGTGGCTGCCTAATCAATTACATTATTAGATTGGCCAGTTGACTCCTGAGATCTCTATCTCCCTAATCCCAGAAGCCTTTGGCATCCTTGAAACAACAAAATCTGCCTCGCAGTGTCATTACTGTGCAGGCGCGAGATCTGGAGGTGCATGCTGGGTAGCCAACTGCACAAAATCCAGCAAATGAAGCCAGGCTGGCTTCAGCTGCCCACATCCTGCATGGCCGCAGCCGGGATCAAGGGGGACAAATGAGAAATTGGCAATATGTAAGTAATTACAATGTGTATATGGGCAACAATATCCATTATGCTTATGATGAATTAAAACTATCTCTTTAATAATGTTATTGGAAATCCACTGTAAGTTCCACTTTAAAGCAAAGTTCCACCCAACAGTGGAACCTCCGCTTATCTGCTTCCCCCCACATTTGTTTTTGGCAGGTACCCTTCCCCACTTTTGAAACGGAGCCGCCGAGCCGTCTCCCCGGAAGTTTGGGCCCCCTTCCGCCGCCGGGCCAGTTAAAAAGCGTAGCGCTCTTCACGCATGCGCAGTAGGGAACCGGCTGTGAAGCCGAAAGGATTCACTGCCGGTTCCTCTTAGTGGAGTTGGCGGCGGCAGCACCCAACAGCTGATCTGAAAATCGGGCTGGGGTGCCAACATCACAGGCTCCCTGGCCAGGTAATTGTTCATATATTAAGCCAGCAGCTACAGTATTTGTATCTGCTGAATTTGATTATTTTATTTTTTTTTTTCCCCAGGCGGAACCCCGCTTTAAGTTCTATTCACACAGATGCGTTGTGATGTGGTAGTTTCTATTGCAACCCGTTACAGTACTACAAGCAGCTGGTGTGAAGGAGCCTTCATGCATCAACAGCAATTATCAAAGGAGGACCATACTCCTTCCTCCTTATTGCAAAGAGGAGACAGGAGTATAATTGGGGTGACAAAGAGTTGTCACTGTTAGAACAGGAAGTGCTGGAGCAAGAACCTTCATGGCAGGATTTCCAGTTATTAATTTAATGAAAGCTGCAGAATTCAAAATATTGAACATTACTTTTGAAATAACACTAACGTGCACTTTAATTTACTTATACTTTAAGCTCGCTGTTTTATATATCGCAGTTTGCGATTGAACATTGCCTGCAGCCAGTAACAGCAGTCAGAAGATTCATATTTAATCCTCACATAAAACTTTAAGACTCTGCTGATTTTAATAGTAAGAGTCCTACACTGACTTCAGTTTATTCCTCTTGCTCGGTGGTAAATTACACAGACATTTGGAATGTGACGGCAGAAATGTGCTGCGTTTTAAAACAGGAAGTGGTTGGTGGGAGGGTTTTGCTAAATGTATTTTTTTGAAAAGCAGCAGTTCCTTTTTGTTTCTTGATTTTTAATGTGTGAGACAAGAAGTGCTTAAACAAGGGGGACTACAAATCCCAGCCTGCCTTGGCCGATGAGTCCTGTTCAGGGGAGACTTGTTGCAGCTCAGCTCCAAAGGAAATGAGTCCTGAGAATCTCAGTGCCTGCGTAGGAAATAGCTGGGGGAAGCCACGTATCAAATCTGTGATTGACGTCACTGTCCACAGAAATGTTTGACCGATTTCACACGTCACAGCCATGGCCATCCTGTAGAGCAGGGGCTAAATGTTTTAGTTTGAGGGACACATTTTATACCTTAAATATTTGCTAGGCAAATAGCCTAGCTATTTTTTTTTTTTTTATTTTTTTTTACGAATGGAAATTTTTTTTAATGCATTGATACGTTTTACTTGGTGCTTTTTTGTAATCTGCAAGAACAATAATTTCAGTAAAACAAAGCCATTCATAAAGGTCAAACAAAAATACATCCAGTCTACACCAGGGGTGCTTAACCTGTAGTCTGCAGGCCACATGTGGGCTGCGGAGCACTCTGATGTGTCCCGTGAGAGGGCTTTCATTTTGTCCCAGAGTGTTCAGCATTTTCCATGGAATAGTGCCTCATCAATAGTATTCACTGCAGGAATAGTGCCTCATTGTTGGTGTCAGTGGGAGAAATAGTGGCCTGTCATTTGTGTCAGTGGGAGAAATGGTGGCCTATCATTGGTGTCAGTGGGAGGGAATGGTGGCCCGTCATTGGTGTCAGTGGGAGGGAATGGTGGCCCGTCATTGGTGTCAGTGGGAGGGAATGGTGGCCCGTCATTGGTGTCAGTGGGAGGGAATGGTGGCCCGTCATTGGTGTCAGTGGGAGGGAATGGTGGCCCGTCATTGGTGTCAGTGGGAGGGAATGGTGGCCCGTCATTGGTGTCAGTGGGAGGGAATGGTGGCCCGTCATTGGTGTCAGTGGGAGGGAATGGTGGCCCGTCATTGGTGTCAGTGGGACGGATGGTGCCACTGGGAGGGGAAAAAAAAATACATCAGGAGTAATCAGTGATTCCAACAGGTTGATGTTTTCTATGTTCCTTTTTGCCTTGAGCCTGGATTCGTTTTATGCAGGTCAACATAGCTCAATGATGTGAACGAACCCCTGCTGAATGGTCTAAGTACTGATATGTATTGGGGTGGAAGGGGAGAGTGCTTAGCCTTTTCAGACATTAACTTTCTGGGTGTGTCATGGGCTTACTAACCAAGAGGTTCACCAATCCGGAATGGGCTAGCTCTTTACGTCAGAAATCATGGGCACCTATTTGCCACACAATGCAATCATTGATTTGTGGGGGGAATCTTGAGTACTATTGAGCGGATCAGGGGGTACCTACTAGAGCTGCGCGATTTAATAGTTAAAAAAAAATAAAAAAAAATCGCGATCTCGATTCAACCCCCTTCACGATCTTAATACAGCATTTTCCCGATTCAGTGCAGAGATTTCTCTGCTCACACAAAAAAAAGACAGCCTGCCCAGCTTATCACAACATTGTCAGCACTGGGAGAAAACAATAAACAAAGTATCATTTAGTTATTTTAGATCAAAGGAATGAACTTCAGTCTGTAAATGAGGTCAGTTTAAACACTTAACCACTTCCGGACAGCCCGCCGTCATACTTTTTTTAAAAGTACCTGTCACAGTCAATCTGAGTACCTATCACCAGGTCATCAGAGTACCCGAGTACCTATCTGCAGCCCATGCCTCATAGAATATACGTTGGGGTGTTTGCTTTCCAAAATGGGGTCATTTTGTGGATAATTCCATTGTCCTGGTGCTCAAGGACCTTCACAAACGTAATAGGTCGTTAGGAAATTTTATGCTTCTAGAACCCCTGATGGTACTCCCTGCATATTGGACCTCTCTGTGTGGCCGAGCTGTGTAAAAGTCCCACATGTGGTATCACCATACCCGGGAGGAGTAGCAGAATGTATTTTGGGGTGTAATTGGAAGTATGCATATGCTGTGTGTGAGACATAACTTGTTATTATGACAATTTTGTGGGGAAAAAAAAATCTTAATTTTCCCAAGAATTGTGGGAAAAAAATTACAACTTCAAAAAAAAACTCACCATTTTTGCTAGAAAATTACTTAGAAGCCCCAAAATATATATATATTTATATTATATTTTTAAGCAGAGACCCATGAGAATAAAATGGTGGTTGCTGCAGTAATTTATGTCACACTGTATTTGTGCAGCGGTCTTTGAAACGCAATTTTTTTTGAAAAAAATACACTTTAATGAATTAACGAAAAACTAAAAAGTAAAGTTAGCCCATTTTTTTTTTTTTTTGTATAATGTGAAAGATGATGTTACGCTGCGAGAATCGTGAGAGAAACGTGATCTTTATTCTAAGCAAAAGAAAATTGTGATTCTCATTTTAGCCGGAATCATGCAGCTCTAGTACCTACTAACTGGTTTAAATGGCAACACCTTTTTCCATTTGCTCCTTACAGTTAATTTGAAGGACCCATTTGGAATTGATTGGTGATGTGCTGCAGTGCATGTGGGTAACATGCTGCATTAGACGGTCTATTTCACATCAATGGGTTCTAACTTATTTCAACAAGGGAAATTTTAGGGATTGCTGCAATTTTTTTTTTTTTTTTTTGCAGTGCAGATGCACTCTGGTGGTGTAAACCCTGACGGTGAAATGAGTGGACTTTCTGACCTTTTTACTATGTTTTTACAGGGGTAAATCTTGCCAGCACAGTACCTTCCCCTCCCAATCCAAGAAGTCAGAGGCCCGCCTTGTACAGGGCTGAGAAATATTTACAGCCTAATGGGAACCAGAGCACCTCTGCTGTAGGGTGGTGTAGTTTGCATGGATTGGCCCCCAGCCATAGAGATTAATGGCTTGGTTTAATTATCAGATGCGGATGCTGGAGAAAAGAGTCACAACAGATTATCAGAGATGTAGCAGAAAATTAGCTGTGTATTGGTACTGAGAAATGTTGGGTGAATAGGGGGGGGGGGGGGGGATTTTTCAGCTTTTTCTTTGTTGCAAAGCTATGCAGTCTCTCAGGCTGATTAGTTTACCCAAATAGATGATCATTTATTGGTTTTGCCTTTATCCAAACCTAACTAGAGATAGATATGAAATAGCAGATTATCCATTTTTATTTTTCCAATATTTTTTTTTATTTTTTTTTATTTTGTTCCAGGAACAGATTGTTTTAGTTAATTGGCAATTCTTCGTTTTGAAGCTCTGAGTAACTTCAGGCGGCTATGATGAGGGTGTCATTTTAGTGTAGTTGATTAATGAGCTCATCACTATCATCTGACTATGTGGATTAAATAAGGATGCATTAACTGCTTAAAAATTAATAGATTGTCACATTTAAATAGGAGCCCTCATAGGAGCTTTCTTGCACTTGGTTAAAAAGATGTAATGCGGCCTTTCACAACTTTTTTTTTTTTTTTTTTTTTTATCCCAGTGGAACCACTAAGGCTGGGTTCACACCGCAGCACGCTCCGGCTCACAGCAAGGGTCTGGTGTGTCTCCATTCAGTTTCAGGTCCGATTTCAGCCCGAAAAGACGCACAGGACCCCTGCAACTCGCACTGAAGCCGCTGCGAGGATGTGTGAACCGGCTCCGAAGAGAACAATCTCCTGCTGTGTGAATTGGATGTGGAGAAACTCGCATCCAATTCCCATAGGTGTGAACCCAACCTTGGATAACGTTCAGGTCTCGGGGGAACCCTCAGTGAAACAAATTTATCGGGGTCAATGGGAAAAATGTGGTCAGTAGGAAGAATGCATAACTTGACTGTGGTTTGTCAGTATGCCACCCTTAGGCCCCTTTCACACTGGGGCGGTAGGGGGCGTCGGCGCTAAAACAGCGCTATTTTTAGCGCTGTTTTACCGCGGTATTCGGCCGCTAGCGGTTCGGTTTACACCCCGCTGGCGGACGAAAAAGGGTTAAAACCACTCGTACAGCGCGGCTATAGCCGCGGTATTGCCGCAGTATAGCCGCGCTGTCCCATTGATTTCAATGGGCAGGAGCGGTTTAGGAGCGGTGAATACACCGCTCCTTCCCCGCTCCAAAGATGCGGCTTGCAGGAGATTTTTTTCTTCTCCTGCCAGCGCACCGCTTCAGTGTGAAAGTCCTCGGGCTTTCACACTGAACAAACAGCGGAGGCTGTTTTGGGTCGGTTTGCAGGCGGTATTTTTAGCACAATAACGCCTGCAAACCGCCCCAGTGTGAAAGGGGCCTTACAGACAGCTAAACAAATCATTGCTGTCATGCTGCTGGCTTTTCCAAGTGACATTTGGCCTGGGACCATGCAGGTACCGTAAAATAGGAGGTCAATCGACCACAGTTCGAGGAACCCCTAGAGCGGTGGTGCTCAAACTGTGGCCTGTGGAGCCCTTTGATGGCCCACGACCTCAGACCAGGGAAGCACATGCCCATGCTGGGATTGCGGGTTGACAAATCCCAATAAACAGGTTGCCGACCCTCCATCCCAGAGCATTGGCGTGCATTGAGCCGGCACCGACAAGAGGAAGCAGGCAGCCGTGGAGGGAGCAGGAGCTGCATAAGCCGATGCTTTCTCCTATAGCACCCTCCCCCTCCCCTCCCCTTCCCTTCCCTTCCTACCTCCTCTTTTCCCCTCCTGTTTCTTCTTCCCTTCCCTTCCTACCTACTCTTCTCCCCTTTCCTTCCCTTCCTACCTACTCTTCTCCCCTTTCCTTTCCTTCCTACCTACTCTTCTCCCCTTTCCTTTCCTTCCTACCTACTCTTCTCCCCTTTCCTTTCCTTCCTACCTACTCTTCTCCCCTTTCCTTTCCTTCCTACCTACCTCCTTTTCTTCCCTTCTCTCCCCCCCTCTTTCCGCCCCTCTTTCTTCCTTCCCTCCCCCCCCCCCCCCCCATAAAAAAAAATTACATACCAAATGTGGGAGGGGAGTTCTTAAAGCAGAACCTTTTGGGTGGAGCTCCACTTTAAGTTTGTTTGATTTTTAAAATGGATGAATTGATTCATTATTTTTTTTTTCCCCAAGACTTTCGACTTGGTCTCAATTTTATTTATTTATTTATTTTTTTGTGGCTTTCAGTAAATTTAGTCAGAAGCCAGGCGTAGATCTGAGTTGCAGGCAAACTGCATAATACAGACTTGAAATGTATAAATGACATCTTTTACCTGCCAAAGGTTTTGTATTTGTGTTCAGTCAGTCATCTGCCAGACATGGGTTTTGGATCCTTTTGTATCATCGGCAGGAAGCCGTACATGCGGCGTAATCGCTTGCGAGATCTGGCCGGCGTGTGATAGACTGATATCAGCATTCGAAGGCCTCGGCTTTAAAGGGTTTGCCAATCCCGGGGCTAGAAAGTGAACAATTATCCTGATTGGTAATGTAATCCCTGTCAGCTTTCTCAGAGTAATTATCTTTCAGATAGCTTGTCCTTCGCTTCTCTAACTCAACATTTTGCTAAACAATTTGCAGGGAGAGTCTAATTATAATTGGCTTTTTTTACAATTTTACTTCTGCTTTCTGCCTTCCCATTTTTAAACTTTCAAAGAGATCTGTCAGTAATGAATATATGGGAGCAGCCGGTGCAGACTTGGTTTTATAGGTGCACAGCTGTCGTACTTATACCTGAACTACTTATTGCAGGGGATCTTAATGTGGACCTTCAGTAATTTATTATTATTTTTTTTTTCAACTTTCCATTTATTAAATCTTCTGCCCTTGTTTCTAACTTTGGATAGTATTTTTTTTTTTTTTTCTGCCAGTAAATACTTTATACAGCCCACTTCCTGTTTCTTGTCTGGTCATTAGCCTAGGCTTATGACATCATGTCTCTCTGAAAGGAGGAGGGACGAGTCATAAGAGGGCCAATGAGCGCTGCAGAGCGTCAGGTGTGTGTCTGTGTAAATCCAGGAAGTGAACAGGCAGCAGCTTCAGCTGCCCACAGTTAAAATGGTTGCAGCCAGACTCAGTGGAGGGATATTTCTGCAGCATATTTGGCAAGTACAGAATTACAGTATATATAAAATAATATGCAAAGTGCTTGGAGGGAAGCTTCAGAATGGCAAAAATGTTTTTATTACAAATTATGTGAGCAGACTGCAGTTCCTCTTTAAGCAGTAGTAGCCCCACCCCTTGGCAGGAATGGAAACCAAATAAAGGGGTACATAGGATCTCTGAATATTTGAAAATTGAAATGCAATTCTCTGCATAATTTTCTTCTGTTGACTTTTTTATACAACCCCAGTTCCAAAAATGTTGGGACGCTGTGCACAAAAAAACTGGATGCAATGATTTGTAAATCTCTTAAAAAAAAAAAAAAAAAAAACTTACGTTCCCGGCATTCTGAAAATGCTAAGAACCCTTTCACCATGAGCCGCGTTAGCAGTAAAGCACGCTAGTTTTAGCAGCGCTTTTCAGCCGCTAGCGGGGCGCTTTTAGCCCCTGCTAGCGACCAAAGAAAGGATTAATCGCACCTGTGTATCGTTGCTGCGCTTTTCAGGCGCTTTGGCAGCGGTGCCCATTCATTTCAGTGGGCAGGAGCGGTGTATACCCCTCCACCGCCCCAAAGATGCTACTTGCAGGACTTTTTTTTTTTAACATCCTGCCAACGCAGCGCCCCCAGTGTGAATGTACTCGGGCTTTCACACTGGGGAGCATTGAGAGACGTTTATTTTTATCGCTAATATGCCTGAAAAAGGCCTCCAGTGTGAAAGGGGTCTTACTGTAACATTTGCTTGAGCTCTCCACCAAACTGTCAAACGGCTGGTGTCAAAACGTGCAGCACCACGGCAGTTGCAGATCAAACAAAAGATGGCGGCTTCCTTGGCTGAAAAGGATAGGTAGGGGGCTTTAGTTCCACTTTTGACTTTATAACCTACCAAAGCCTTGTTTACATAAGGGGTGGTAAAAGCAAGCAGTTGAGACTTGGTTTAACTGCCGTCCCACCTAAAAGATATGTACACATGCCACTGCAAATTGAGTGCAGCTTGTTGAGCCTGATATATTATATATAATCTCTCTCTCTATATCCCTCAAAGATGGCAAAGAACTAGATGAGGTCGGGGAAGAGGGTTGGGTGGGAGCTGGCAAAGTTGTGTTTTTTTTTTTCCTTCCTATTAGCAAGCTGGTGATTGGTTGCTAGGCGGTCTGAACAACCAATCACCAGCTTGTTAATAGGAAAAGGTAACTTTGGCGGGTCCTGCTCCCCTGTCCAGTGCTGTGCTTGGCTGGAAGTCTCTCTGAATGCGAAATCCGTGAAAGTGCCATTTGTTTGTTTTAGTTTTTATTAATGCTATATTGTGTTAGTTTTTTTTAATGCTATATTATACAGTATATTGGTTTGTAGCGAGAGATATACAAATAAACCGCCCCTGAATCTCTTACTCCACTGCGCCAAAGAAAAGTGCAAAGCTATATTATACAATAGCATTACAATATTTGCTTAACAAGGAGGTAGTGATGTGTACAGTGCCTATAGTAAGCCAATCCTATTTTATCCTTATTTTAGATATCACAGATCAATGAAATCTGCTTTATGTTTAATATTTGTTATGGGTGGAATTAGAGCCGGGTAGCGTAGCGGGGAGAGAGGGCACAAGAGATCCATACATGCCCATTCATACTGGCACATGTTTCTTCTGCAACATCTTCTTCAAAAAGACTTGACTATATTTTGCCAGTTCAGATTTATGTAGGTCAATGCAGAAAAAAAATGGGGTTTCCTACACGTGCTTTTGAGGGTTTTGGTGCATATGTACCATGTAAAATGCATGAACAGAAAACATGTCAATGCAAGGGTAATAAGCTCAGCGATTATCAGTGCATGGAAAATGGGCATCGGCAATGCATATTCCATACACTTTATGGTATGAACATACATGTGAAAGGGTCCTAATGCATACAATCCCGTTCCCTAAAGTGTGCTCAGTCCTTGTTGAGCGGAGACATGCGATGTGTGCTCCCCATGGGCTTTCCGAAGATGTATGTAGGCCAAGTCTCTCACCTTCCATGGAAGGAGAAGTTTCTTCTTTATCCAGAATGGGCTCTTCATGGCGGCGGTGACGCATCATTTTAATCACAATTCTAATCTTTCACACAAATATGATCTTGTTGTAGCAACACTTCTGCTCTTTGTAATCTCCCTTCTAAGTAAACATTGAGGAAGTTGTTGAAATCCAACGCATGCAACCACTTCCAAAGAATGTATTACAAAAAGAGAGAAAGAGGCTTCTAAAATAATATGGGGGAGGGTGCTGGTCTTCAGGGACATTTCAGGACAAGGATGAGCTTCCCTTATATACAGTGCCTTGCAAAAGTTTTCACCCCCCTTTTTTTGTGTTTTATTGCCTCAGAACCCGGAATTAACAAGGATTGTTTGAGGATTTGCATCATTTAATTTACAGAACATGAACACAACTTTGAAGGTTTTTTTTAAATTATTTTTTATTGTGAGGCAAACAACATAACAGAAAAAGTCAATGTGCATAACTATTCACCCCCCTAAAGTCAATACTTTGTAGAGACACCTTTTGCGGCTATCACAGCTCCAAGTCGCTTTGGATAAGTCTCTATGAGCTTGTTGCATCTTACCACTGGGATTTTTGCCTATTCCTCCTTGCAAAACTGCTCCAAATCCTTCAAGTTGGATGGTTTGCGCTTGTGAACAGCAATCTTTAAGTCTGATCACAGATTTTCTGTTGGATTGAGGTCTGGGCTTTGACTAGGCCATTCCAACACATTTACATGTTTCCACTTAAACCACTCAAGTGTTGCTTTAGCAGTGTGTTTGGGGTCATTGTCCTGCTGGAAGGTGAACCTCCGTCCTAGGCTCAAATCACACACAGAGTGGTATAGGTTTTGCTCAAGAATATCCCTGTATGTAGCACCATCCATCTTTCCCTCAACTCTGACCAGTTTCCCAGTCCCGACTGCTGAAAAACATCCCCACAGCATAATGCTGCCACCACCATGTTTCACAGTGGAGATGGTGTTCTTTGGGTGATGTGATGTGTTGGGTTTGTGCCAGACATAGCGTTTTCTTTGATGGCCAAAAAGTTCAATTTTAGTCTCATCAGACTAGAGCACCTTCCTCCATACATTTTGGGAGTCTCCCACATGCCTTTTTGCAAACTCAAAACGTGCCATTTTGTTTTTTGCTGAAAGTAATGGCTTTCTTCTGGCCACTCTGCCATAAAGCCCAACTCTATGGAGCGTACGGCTTATTGTCGTCCTATGTACAGATACTCCAGTCTCTGCTGTGGAACTCTGCAGCTCCTCCAGGGTTACCTTAGGTCTCTGTGCTGCCGCTCTGATTAATGCCCTCCTTGCCCGGTCCGTGAGTTTTGGTGTGCGGCCGTCTCTTGGCAGGTTTGCTGTTGTGCCATGTTCTTTCCATTTGGTGATGATAGATTTGATGGTGCTCCTAGGGATCATCAAAGATTTGGATATTTTTTTATAACCTAACCCTGACTTGTACTTCTCAACAACATTGTCCCTTACTTGTTTGGAGAGTTCCTTGGTCTTCATGGCAGTGTTTGGTTAGTGGTGCCTCTTGCTTAGGTGTTGCAGCCTCTGGGGCCTTTCAAAAAGGTGTGTATATGTAATGACAGATCATGTGACACTTAGATTGCACACAGGTGGACATCATTTCACTAATTATGTGACTTCTGAAGGTAATTGGTTGCACCAGAGCTTTTTATGGGCTTCATAACAAAGGGGGTGAATACATACGCACATGCCAATCATCAGTTTTTTATTTCTGAAAAATAGTTTTATGTATATATTTTTCTAATTTTACTTCACCAACTTAGACTATTGTGTTCTGATCCACCACATATAATTCAGATAAAAAAAACATTGAACTAAAGGCTGTAATGTAACAAAATAGGTAAAAAGCCAAAGGGGGTGAATACCAGTGTTAATTTTGTCGACTAAAATACGACTAAAACAATTGAGATGACTAAAATGGGACTATAACTAAATTGAAATTTGACTTCAAAATTAACACTGGTCTGTAGTGCATGTTCATACCTCAAATAATATGAGATTTTTCACTCCAGCAGTATATAATGAGTTTGGAAATTGTAGAGAAATGTTAACTAATGCATTACAATTTAATTACAACAATTAGATTTTAGCTGACTAAAATTAGTTTTAGTCAACTAAAATGCACTGGAGATTTAGTCGACTAAATACGACTAAAACAATTGCAGAAGACTAAAATGGGACTAAGAGCCCTTTCACACTGGGGTGGGGGCGGCGTCGGCGGTAAAACGCCGCTATTATTAGCGGCGTTTTACTGTCGGTATGCGGCCTCTAGCGGGGCGGTTTTTCCCCCCTGCTAGCGGCCGAGAAAGGGTTAAATACCACCGCAAAGCGCCTCTGCGGAGGCGCTTTGCCGGCAGTATAGCCGCGCTGTCCCATTGATTTCAATGGGCAGGAGCGGTATACACTCCGCTCCTTCACCGCTCCGAAGATGCTGCTAGCAGGACTTTTTTTACCGTCCTGCCAGCGCATCGCTCCAGTGTGAAAGCCCTCGGGGCTTTCACACTGGATACACAGCAGCGGCATCTTTCGGTCGGTTTGCAGGCGCTATTATTAGCGCAATAGCGCCTGCAAACCGCCCCAGTGTGAAAGGGCTCTAAAACTATAATGCCATTTTAGTCCTAAGACTACGACTAAAACTAAATCAAAATTTGCTGCCAAAATTAACACTGGTGAATAGTTTTGCAAGGCACTGTAATGTGGGTCCCACGCACAGGGGAGGGCTGGATGGGACCTCTGAAATAAGAAATCAGCCACTGAGGGAGTGCATTGTTTTCAGTTGGAGGATTCCCAGATTTCCATTATAATTATGAGCAGTAAAGCACAAGCATTGTGTAGCACTTCAAAGCAGGAAGCAGAAACTGCATATGTAATGTGTTTCTTATCTCTTCTCCTTTTATTAGACTTCATGACTACAGGCGCTTGGGGTTGTACAATGTAAAATTTGGGAGTGTTTCTCCACCAAGGGAGCTGTGTAAAGTCACTCATAGAAATCAACAGCAGTACACTGGTAGATGCTGGTACTTGCGTAAACACATGCGTATGAATGATCACCCCTGAACATTCTGTATCCAGAGTTCTCTGTCTGTATGCATCCGTGTGTACCTGCGTGCAGCCATTGATTTCTATGAGCGGCTGGCTGTACACAGCAGCTGGGGATCCCAGAGAGGGAAATATTCCCAAATTCTATATTTTATGGCACAAGGTGCTTCTTTATATGAGGACTTACCCTCCCAAGGATTTAAACCTATCTCCAAGAAGAAAAAAAGTTTTCCCCTGCAGTGGGTTAATTCCCGCACTGCATGTGTTTATGTCTAGGGAAGAGGAGAAGGCAGATTATATATATATATATAATTTGAGTTGGCCCACCCTTTGCAGCTACAACAGTTTCAACTCTTCTAGGAAGGCTGTCCACAAGGTTTAGGAGTGTGTCTATGGGAATGTTTGACTATTCTTCCAGAAGCGCATTTGTGAGGTCAGGCACTGATGTTGGATGAGAAGAGCTGGCTGGCAATCTCCACTCTAATTAATCCCCAAAGGTGTTCTATTGGGTTGAGGTCAGGACTCTGTGCAGGCCAGTCAAGTTCCTCCACCCCAAACTCATTCATCCATGTCTTGATGGACCTTGCTTTGTGCACTTGTCTATATCATTTGGTGGAGCGGAGGATTATGGTGTGGGGTTGTTTTTCAGGGGTTGGAGTTGGCCTCTTAGTTCCAGTGAAGGGAACTCTTAAGACATCAGCATTCCAAGACATTTTGGCCAATTTCATGTTCCCAACTTTGTGGGAACAGTTTGGGGATGAGCCCCTTCCTGTTTCAACATGACTAGCTACAGAGGTACACAAAGTGGGTAGAAAATGGGTGGAGTGAAAGTGTGTGGGTTTTGCCACCCCTCAACTGCTAGTGTGAATGAACCCCCAAAGGTAGCCATACACTATGTGATCTGATTGCACAATCTTCTTTTATATCTACCATCAGCTACATAGCACAGGGGCCTACCTGATTTATTGCAGATTGAATAGATTGTCCAGAGGTATCCTATTACAGTAATACCTTGATTGCGATTAACACAGTTTACGAGCGTTTGGCAATACAAGCTATTTTTTAAATATATTTTTTTTAAATTTAACTCGATTTGCGAGCATTGTCTTGCAAGACGAGCAGGATTCAAGCCTCTGGGGTGTGCAGTAACGCATGTGGCCAGAGGTGCGGGGGGCGCCGTTGATGTTTGGAGACACTCCGGTTCCCAACTGTCTCTGGCGCCCCCACACCTCTGGCCACATGCAGTACTGCATACACCAGCAGTGGCACTTGAACGCATTATCTGAGTTTCCATTGATTCCTATGGGGAAATTCGCTTCGATATACGATTGCTTTGGATTACAAGCATGCTTCTGGAACGAATTATGCTTGTAATCCAAGGTGCTACTGTACATGGTTTTAGTAACTCTACAGCAGATTGTACATTCAGATTGTATAGTGTGCCCAGTTTAAGAGAACAGATATTAGCAGTTTTGATGACTTGAACGATCGGATTGCTCTAGATGACATTGTGGTGTAAAAAAAGATCTTATTTTACAATGTGATGTGATACAGAGAGATTTACCAAAACGGGAGCACGCTGTGCATACTTGCTGATCAGCTTCTAGGTTTTGAGCTCCATTCACACAGTTGCATGACACATCGCAGCCCATGTATTTCAATAGGAGCTGTTCAAATCTATGTGACCTTAAAGGTTCCCACACTACTTTTCATGCGACTTTAGTATCATAGACTGCAATGTAAACTCTCAAAAGACCCGTGAAAGTCGTATCTTTTTTTTTTTTTTAATTCTTTATTTATAATTTTTTCAATACAAAAACAAAAATCATACATTATTTGAAAGCATGATTACAAAATGTTATAATAAAAATACAAAAATCCCCTTACGATATTAGTACCCTCCCACCTCCCCGCCCCCCCCCCCTCCCCTCCCCCCGCCTGCAGGTAGTTACAGCTGAACTAGCCAGGTTCTATATCTCCCTTACTTTCCCGATGCCCAAACGAATAAATTTAACTAGTGATCTCCACTAGGTAACTCCATGATCTCTTAAAGCTCCTCCACCCTGCCCATTTATCCCTTCCATCCGCCCCCTCATCTGACTCGTCTCCTGAATGATCCATGTATTCTATGTTGTAAATTTCGTTTATGCAAAAAAGCCAGTTGCGTGGGTTTGGACTCTCCGGCCGCAACCATTTCCTTGATATTTGATTTTTTTTGCTGCATCTAACAATATTGGGACGATGAATGATTGGTACTGCTTAATCGGCTTCTCAGTACCATGGAATAAACATATCCATGGATCTTCTACTAAAGATTCCTTAGTTATTTCATTGATTTAATAGTATAATTTTCTTCCAATAAACTTTGATAACCGGACACTCCCACCATATGTGTGCCATCGTTCCTAGATTTGTACACCCCCTCCAACATCTGTCCAAAATATCTGGATATAGTTTACCAAGTCTGTCTGGCGTGGCATACCATCTTGCTAAACATTTAAAATTGGTCTCTGACTGCATAATATCGGCCGAAGAACCGTGTACCATTTTCAAAATCCTCTCCACTGTGAATTTACTGCAATGTGACCCCAGCACCCTTTCCCATTTCTTAATATAAGGAGGTGCATCCAGTTCTTCCTTTGAAGACAAGATTTAGTAGAGAAGAGAGATAATATTACCCGATTTGTCTCTCTTACATAACAGCTCTAATGGCCTATATTCATCCTCTCCTCTAATTGGCTTCGGAAGTTTCTCAATAAAGAGCGATAACTGCATTGACCACCAGTCGTATCTTAATGTTATCAGTGCAACAGTTGTACAACAGTCAAAGCCAAAGTTGCATCCAAGTCGCATCCATTCAATGTTGCATCTAAGTGGCAATGTAAATCGCACAACTTTGGAGTGGCACAAGTGTGAATGGAGCATTCTTGCCAAAGCTTATCTGGACAAGCTAAGGTTAAAATCTGAATACTATGCACTAGATCTGCACTGCACGATTCTGGATAAAATGAGATTTACATTTTTTTTTTTTTTTTTTTTTTTTTTTTTTTTATTTCAAAGATTTACATCCCCTGAACATTAGGTAATCAAACAAGATGGCAGTAAAATAAGACCTAATTCTCTTTGCTTCAGTCAAAAGTGGAAACTGGGCCGAGTCCTGCATTCGGCCTCTATGGACGTCTAATGCTGGACTGGGGAACGCGCCCGCAAGGTAACCCCCTCGGGAGAGCGCTTCTCCTAGGGCAGGGGTCTCAAACTCAAATTACCTGAGGGCCACAGGACGAAATTTCATATCCCATGGGGGCTGCATGCAAACTTTTAAGCTTCAAAAAGAACATTAAACTAGTATATATAGTGGTAGTTACTGCTCACTGCCAGATGCTTGGCAGTGTTTGCTCTGCAGTGTCCAGCAGCCAGGTCCCAGCAGGACCCACAGCTTGTGGGTCCTGCTGGGAGTTGGCTGTGGACCTGTGGGTCCTGCTGGCCACTGACCTATGGGTCCTGCTGGTCTGTAGGCCATGGCCAGCGGGACCCACAGGTCACTGGACAGGGTCCAGCAGGACCCCACAGGTCAGCGTCCAGCAGGATCCCACAGGTCAGCGTCCAGCAGGATCCCACAGGTTCGCAGCCAGCTCCTAGCAGGATCCGCCTGTGGATCCTGCTGGCCATGGCCTATGGGTCCTGCTGACTTGTAGGCCATGGCCAGCAGGACTCGCAGGTCACATAGGTCATGGCCAGAGGCCAGCAGGACCCCACAGGTCAGCGTCCAGCAGGACCCCACAGGTTCGCAGCCAGCTCCTAGCAGGATCTGCCTGTGGATCCTGCTGGCCATGGCCTATCGGTCCTGCTGGCCTGTAGGCCATGGCCAGCAGGACCCGCAGGTCACATAGGCCATGGCCAGAGGCCAGCAGGACCCCACAGGTCAGCGGCCAGCAGGACCCCACAGGTCAGCGGCCAGCAGGACCCCACAGGTCAGCGGCCAGCAGGACCGACAGTTCTGCAGCCAAATCCCAGCAGGACCCACAGCTTGTGGGTCCTGCTGGGAGCTGGCTGTGGACCTGTGGGTCCTGCTAGCCTGTAGGCCATGGCCAGCAGGACCCATGGGCAGAGGCCAGCAGGACCCCACAGGTCAGTGGCCAGCAGGACCCCACAGGTTTGCAGCCAGCTCCTAGCAGGATCCACGGGCACTTGGGCAGCTCCCAGTGTTGAGGGCTATTCTGAGGTTACTGGATGGGCACTGGGGTATGGTAAATGAGTTGTATAAGGGGGGGATAGATGGGATGATCATGTGGGGGTCAGCTGGGGGTGTCAGGGTCTCTCACCATGACCTCAGCGATGGGCCGATGGCAGCTTCCAGCTCGGGCTCAGCAGGACAGGTCCTCCTCCTTGCACGCCGAGCCAGTGACTCAGACTCAGCCACAACGGTGTCCAAGAAGATCCCACTGGGAGTTGTAGTTTGGTTGTAGTCAGTGGTGTCACTAGGTTTGGTGTCACCTGGTGCGGTAAAACATGGTGTCACCCCCCCTGTCTAGGCTGCACAGCACCATGCAGGCAGCTCAGGTCATTGGGCGCACCCCAAACCAGCCCCTGTAAATGAGAGTATAGGGTGGTATAGTGGCAGATTAGGGTAGTATAGGGTGGTATAGTGGCAGATTGTGGTGGTTTAGGGCGGTATAGGGCATGTTGGGGTGGTATAGGGCAGGTTGGGGTGGCACAGTGTAGGTTGGGGTGGCACAGGGCAGCCTGGGGTGGCACAGGGTAGGTTTGGGTGGCACAGGGTAGGTTTGGATGGCACAGGGCAGGCTGGGGTGGCACAGGGCAGGTTGGGGTGGCACAGTGTAGGTTGGGGTCTTACAGAGCAGGTTGGGGTGGAAGAGGGTAGGCTGGGGTGGTACAGTGCAGGTTGGGGTGGCACAGGGCAGGTTGGGGTGGCACAGGGCAGGTTGGGGTGGCACAGGGCAGGTTGGGGGGGTACAGGGCAGCTTAGAACTCTATGTAGTGACAGTTTGTAGAGTAACTTACATAGCATGCCTCATGTCTGCAGATTAAGATCCGGGCGGGTGGGTGGGGCTGCTGTGTCTGTCCTCGCCTCTATCTGCTTCAGCATCATCCATAGTGAAGGAGTCTGTGGGAGGAGCGGAGGAGGCAGCCACACCCCCAGCCCCTCCCACACCCCCATAGCAACGCCAATGGCTGTATTTAGGCTGGCTGCGCTTGCTGCTCTCGAGACTCCACCCGCCGGGGACAGGGAGCTTGAGCGGACAGCCATGGACCACAACTCCCATAAGCAACAGCGGCGGACGTCACGTGATGTCACCGACGTCAGCTAGCCCGACTTTCTCTAAGTAAACCAGGAAGAGAAAAAAAAACAACATCGTAAGCAGGCGGCCGTTGCTTACCAGGAAATGCATCAGTCCTGCGGGCCAATTGTAACCACTCCGCGGGCCGTAAATGGCCCGCGGGCCGGTACTTTGAGACCCCTGTCCTAGGGGGTTATCTAATGTGGGGAGGAGCCACAAGAGCTGCCGAGGGACCCCAGAAATGAATATTCGGGGCCACTCTGTGCAAAACGAGTTGCACAGTGGAGGCAAGTATGACATGGTTTTTTGTTTTGTTTTGTTTTGTTTTTTTTTTTTTTAAAAACCCTTTAGTATTACTTTTAAGGGTTAATGGGTTAAACAGAGGAACAAATTAATAAAGACAAAAATTTTTTTTTTTTTTTTTACTTGACAAGGTTGCTTTAAACTGACTTCATTTACAGATTGAAGTTCATCCCTTTGCTCCGTAAATGAATAAATGGAAAGATACAGTATTTTGTTTTATCGCTCCTTCGGTGCTGAGCAATGTTGTTGATAAACATTGCCAGCTGTATTTTTTTTTTTTGGTCCGCTGTGAGCAGGGGAACTGCTCTGCACTTGTTACATGAATCGTGGAAATGCTGGATTAAGTGTGTGTGTGTGTGTGTGTGGGTCGAATCGATCTCAAACTTTTAACGATTATTCGTGCAGCTCTACTATGCACAGCTGCACCAGATTCTGTGTTCACCAGTGTTGGTAAATCTCCCCCAACTGTGTATCATATAACTTTTTTTTTTCTTCTACATTCTCTGTGCGATATGTTCTCTTGGTTCTCACGCCGTTCTAGAGATCGTCTTACCACGTCGGGTTTTCACACGCCCATGCTTACCTTCTCCAATCCTGCGCTATGTGAAGCAAACATTGTGGCTTCACCGCTTCTTTCAGGAGAGGATTTTCAGGGACTTAGCGGCAGATTTTTACCGGGATCATACTTGGTCACACGTGAATAGAAGTGAAAGTCTTCTCTATGAAAACATTCGGAGTAAACAGTTGGCTCGGGCTGTATATACTTTACATATCAGATTCTCTCCCTTCCACAATGCGAGCGACAACACACCCAGACCTGCCGGCTCTACGATTCCAATCGATGAGGATATGAATAACGTGTTTATCAGAAAACATAAACACATAAAAATAGACTCCACTCTTTCCGAACACTTGGATACGGTTTTTTCCTGCGGCCAAGTGATGTTTATTACACGGATCTGAGCCAATAATAACACTTTGCCTATAAAGACTGCACCCCGAGGAAAGAACGGGTCATTAAGGAGGAACTCCAGTTTAAGCAAAAACCTCCTGTAATTTTTAATGGCAGATCTAGTTAAAGTGTTATTAAACCCATAACCAAAAATGTAGAATATTGCAGCTTAACATCCATTAGATGTAGTGGCTGCATCATTTTTCTTTTTACCCCCCTCTGTTTTCACCTGGTGATCTGGCCAGTAACACACCTCCTGTATTAGTGGGTCACCACTCTGGAGGAATGAGCACAGGAGGCACAGCAGCATTGTCAGTCTGGGAGGGAGTGTTTAAATGCATTAACAGATTTAAATACACGAATTGAAGCCAAACTGCAGCTAACGCTTTATAATCAGTTACAGCAAACCACTTCTTCCTTCTGGGATCTATGTAAACAAGGCAGATTGCCGTTCTGTAAGGGGGGGAGGGGGGGGGGTTCATGGATCCTGTGTTTCTGCAAAGGACATGGATTTATGCCTTTCCTTAGTAAAAGCACACCCCACACAAAAAAAACACATTTAACCCTTTGATTGCCCCTGATAACTCCTTCCCAAGATCCCTGTATTGGTTTTGCTGGTTCCCAATAAAGTGTCAGGTGTCCGATTTGCTGCATTATCGCTGTCCCGCTATATGTCGCTAATCGCCACCTTTACTAGTAAAATAACTTGATGAAAATGCCATAAAAATATCCCCTAGTTATTGGTATTTTTTTTTTTTTACCAAAAATGCGCATCAGAATACATATTGGCCTAAATTGATGAAATTAGATTTTTAGTGTAAATGTTTTATAGCAGAAAGTGTATGTATGTGTGTATATATGTATGTGTGTGTATGTATGTATGTATGTATGTATATATATATATATGTATGTATGTATGTATGTATATATATATATATATGTATATATATATATATGTGTATATGTATATGTATATGTATATGTATATATATGTATATGTATATATAAATAAACAAACCGCAATGGTGATCAGATACCACCCAAAGAATGCTCTATTTTGTGGGGGGGGGGAAAGAGATATACATTTTATTTGGGTACAGCGTCACGCGACTGCGCAATGGTCAGTTAAAGTAACAATGCCGTATCGCAAAAAATGGCCTGGTCATGAAGGGCGCTGAAGTGGTTAAAGTGATTGTAAAGGCTGTGAAAACAAAAAAAAAATGTTATACATACCTGCTCTGTGCAATGGTTTTGAGCAGCCCTGAGTCTCTTCTTGGGTCTCCTGGTGGTCCTGGCCCCCCCCCCTCCCTTGCCGATTGCCTTCAATAGCAAACCTCTTGCTATGGGGGTACTCGAGTAGGCTCGCTCCTGTGAATGGACATTGTCCATTCACCACACACAGCAGGGCTCAGCCCTGCCCCCCGCTCTCTCTCCTCATTGGCTCAATGGTTCCCACTGCTGTGCGAGCCAATGAGGAGAGACAGAGACCCGGGAGAGCCGCTGCTCTCATGCACATCACTGGATCGATGTCAGGCTCAGGTAAGTATAAGGAGGGGCTGGGCGGGGAGCTGCACCCAGAAGGTTTTTTTAAGAAAACTTCTGCCTTTAGAACCACTTTAAATATGTCGCATGTACAGGAAATTATTGATGTGCCAGAAATATAGAGGGGGGATTCAGAATATTTCTGCCTATACTTTTCTGGTGCTGTGTCCATTTATGAAAAACACACTAAAACAAAACAAAAAAAACCCTTTTCAGTAATTTTCCTGACATGTGGCAGATTGCAGGTAGTTCTTAACAGCACCACTTTATTTTTTTAACATGAAATTTGCTGGAGTCAGCTTGGAGTGGCACACATGGGAGAGCGGTGATGAGGGAATGTATACATTATTAAAGGGTTATGAAGCGGAACGTTTCTAAAGCATAGGAAAATGCCGCAGCACACAGTATCGGCAATCCATTATTAATCGGTGTCTGATGGAGAAGGCCATGTTTGGTGTTGGCGTTGCAGGTACCTTCGGGCTTTCTTGTGACAAGAGACGGACATGAAAGCGGGTGGAACGCAGTGTTCTGTTTTCATGAGTTTGATTGAAACAGCTTTGGCTCTCATTGTTTTATTTGCATTGAATTTTGTGTGTCTTGTCTGCGTCGGACGAGCTCTCTCCAAACATTATGCGGGATGATGTAATGCGGCTGAGTCACTCCTGATACAGCGATCGTCCTCTTGTCTGCTGAGAAAGCGAGTCTTGAAGGATTACTTGGAGAAATGATGGCTTGTTTTATTATCCGGCTATTTTAGGCTGTTGGAAGCCGCCCGGCGTGTACTGCATTGGAGCTGCCAACAGAATGTTAGTAGCGTGTAGGAAAATTGCTCCCCTTGGGATCGGCGCCTGGTTGCCAATATATTATTGGTGTTTTCCTTATGGACACTTCCCCCTAGGGGTTGTCCAGATTACAGACCAGGGGATGTGACTTCAGATTTTGTCTTCTTTTTCATGGAATGTCCAGTTGCAGGCCAAGATTATACAATGGAAGTCTGCCAGTAGTGACCAATCGCATGCCAGCTTGTGGCTTTCTGATGCAATTTATCCACTTGAAGACAAGGCCTTTCTGACCACTTTTTGTTTACATGTAAAAATCTTTTTCTAGCAAAAAAAAAAAAATTACTTAAAGGGGTTGTACACCTTCACGTTTTTTCAACTTAATGCATCCTATGCATTAAAAACACCTGGCAGTGACAAGTCCCGCCCCCCTGCCCCGTTTTACTTAACTGAGCCCTGGAACTTGACCCGGCGGGGACACGCTGTCTCTCTGCCCGGGGTTCTCGGCTCTTGATTGGATCGATTGATATCAGCGCAGCCATTGACTCCTGCTGTCAATCAAATGACGTGGGGGCGGGGCCGAGTAGTACGTTCGGTGGCTATGGACGCCGATTGCTGGACTCCGGAGCGCGCCCGCAAGGTAACCCCCCTCGAGAGAGCGCTTCTCCTAGGGGGTTATCTGATGTGGGGAGGAGCCGCTGGGGGACCCCAGAAGACTGTTCGGGGCCACTCTGTGCAAAAGGAGCTGCACGGTGGAGGTAAGTATGATATGTTTATTTTAAAAGGGGAAAAAAAAAAAATGAGCCCTTGCATTCATTTTAAAACCAGCAAACATTATATATTTTTTAGCAGAGGCCTTAGAGAATAAAATGGTGGGTTTTGCAATTTTTTATGTCGCGTTGTATTTGCGTAGCGGTTTTTCAAATGCACATTTTTTTGGAAAAAAAAAAAATACACTTTAAAGCAGTGGTTCTCAACCTGGGGGTCGGGACCCCCTCGGGGGTCGAATGACGATTTGCCAGGGGTCACCAAATCCTGGGCTGTTCCTGAAGCCAGCGCCACTCTCCCAGCCTGTTCGCGGCCGCCCAACTGGGCTGTCTCTGAAGCCTGTGGCCACCCACTCAGCCTCTTTGCAGCCACCCATTCAGTTCACGGCATGGTTGGGGGGCAGAGACTAGAGGTCAGCTGACTGGTGAGGAATGTGAAGTGGGAGGGGCTGGGGTAGACCCTATCTACTGATTTCGGCATAGGCGTCATGGCCACAAGACACCACAGAGCTGAAGACAAAGTGAGTAACACTACCTGTGATTAGAGTTGCCATAAAAGTCCCCACTACAGTTCTCAGATCAGCAGATGACCTTGATCAAGAGCACCTAAGTTGTCTGATCAGAACTCCCCCCGGCGCTGCCACTGATCCCACCCCCACCAAAACTGCCACTCATCCCAACTCCCTGCCAGCACTGCCACCCATCCCATTCCCCCACTAACCACCAAGGGATAAAAATAGAGAATACATGGAAGGGAGAGGAAAAGAGGGGGAGGAACAAAGAAAAAGGGAGAGAAAGAATAAGAGAAAGAACAAGAAAGACGGCTAGAGAGAGGGATGGGGAATAAAAACAAGAAATTAGGATAGGGAGAGAGAGCGGAAAGGGAAAGAAAAGAGAACAGAGAAAGAGTGGTACATCCTAAAATGTACCATAAGGGGTTTCAATACTGTACGAGTGGAAGGGAATCGGGGAGCGCTAAATGTCCATGGGTTAGGGGCGCAAATTACTTGTCTTGCCTTGGGTGCTGACAACCCACACTATGAAAATAGTTTTACTGTTAGGGGTCCCCACAACTTGGGAAATTTTATCAAGGGGTCAAGGCATTAGAAGGGTTGAGAACCACTGCTTTAAAGGATTGTGAATTCTCAAGGTTTTTCACCTTAATGCATAGAATGTATTAAGGTGAAAAACCTTCTTTGCAGCTGCCCTCAGAACCCCCCCTTTTTCTTACCTGAGCCCATCCATTCCAGCGATGTGTATGAGCGCGGCGGCTCCGGCCACTGCCTCTGTCCTCATTGGATAAATTGATAGCAGGGAGAGCCATTGGCTCCCGCTGCTGTCAATCAAATCCAGTGATACAGGATCGGGGGGGGCAGGCTCAAGCCCAGGGATTCTGGAGCGCACCTGTACGAGTGCCCCCATGGAAAGTGATTTCTCTGGTGGGGGCACCCAGTGAAGGGGAGGAGCCAGGATCGCCGGCAGGGCACCCCAGAAGAGAAGGATCAGGGCTGCTCTGTGTAAAACCTTTGCAAAGAGCAGGTAATTATAACCTGTTTATAATAAAGGTTAATTAACCTTTACAACCCCTTTTTATTGCACACAAACACGATATAATTTTAGCAAAAAATTGGGTATATATTATAACATGGTGTTACGCCGAATCTCTATAGGCAAAGATTTAAAAGCCTTTACAGGTTACCAGTGGAGAGATGCAAAGGAGGTCTGGTGCTAGAATTATTGTTCTCAATCTGATATTCATGGCAATACCTCACATGTGTGATGCGTTCCCTTTTACACAGGGAGTGTTTTTGCCATAAACGGCTGACCATTTTTGAGGAAAAAATATATTTTTTTACTTTCTGCTGTAAAACCTACCCAATAAAAAAAAAAAAAAAAAAAAAAAAAAGATAAAAAAAAAATCGAATTTCTGCATACATTTAGGCCAAAATGTACTTGATCTGGCACACAGGTGCCTCCCTGTGACATATAGGGCAGACCTGAAGCGGTTAAAACATTTTTTTCTTTTTTTATTTGGTCACTTGTTGCTGTTACTAGGCAGTGACGGGTACTCTTTATGGAGAGATCTAGTGTCTATTAGACCCCAGATTTCTCTTCTGCCCTTAAAAGCATCTGATCACACCAAGATCGGTGTGATCATCATAATGTGTGCATATAAGTGTAGCACAATCAACTCCATATTCTTCATATCACTACATTAAAATATAGATAGATATAGATAGATATATAGATATATACAGATATATATACATGCATATCTATATATATATATATATATATATATATATATATATATATATATATATATATATATATATATATATATATATATATATATATATATATATATATATATATATATATCTCTCTATATATCTATATATATATATATCTATATATATCTATATATATCTATATCTATATATATATATATATATATCTATATATATATCTATATATATATATATATATATATCTATATATATATATATCTATATATATATCTATATATATATATATATATATATATATATCTCTATCTATGTGTGTGTGTGTGTGTATATATACATACATACATTCTCCAATAACACACAACTTGTGTAGAACATAAAAAATGGCACACAATATGTGTAAAATAAAAATGTAATAGTCCCTGCAATAGAGATCCACCACTGTGTACAAAACAACACACAATATGTGTGAAAAATATGTCACATTACCAACATTAAAGATCCACCGCTGTGTACTAGGGGTCGACCAATTATCGGTGTGGCCGATATTCACTTTTTGTTTTTCTTTAAGTATTAGTCACAAATGTAATTTAGAATATGTCCTTTTCTAAAACCCCTTTCTCATTCATGTCACCTTGTTCTAGAACGCTGTAGGTCGGCATCCCAGTAAAACATGATACACCAGCATCTGTTCATTTTGTTGGGATGTGTCGCAACTTTATTAGCCTGTTTAAAAACATGCAGGGGACGTTGAAAGTTCAGATGTGTAAATTGGTCCATGCAGATGGGTTTAGGTGCTGTTTGTTCCCTTCCACTTTTCCTAAACTGCTAAAGAGCTGAAGGTAAACCTAATAGATGTACAAGCTGTTGTAGGGAACCATAGTAAGCAAGGGTTTGGTTTTTGCACAATGGACCACTTAGTTTTTTTTTTTTTTTTTTTTAAATCTTTCATTGCTTTTTCAAAAGCATTGATTAGATGGGTCCTTGATTGAGAATAATCTATCAGGATGAATCTCTTCCCCTTTTTAGTCTAGCTGTAGATCCCACTATTCATATACACACACTTTCAGCAGGGACGTGCAGTCAGGGGAGGCAGGTAAGGCAGAGCCTCACCTGCCATGAACATTAAAAAAATGAAATAAAAAAATAAATCTAGCTTTGAGGGTCGTAGCTACGACCTATGGTCCTGGAGATATGGGGCTCCTTGCGCCTGTCAGAAGCTACATACAGAGCGGCCACTTTAAATCTAAGCTGGCACACTGTTTGCAGCAGATTGAGAGGATGAGCTCAGTTTCTCTCCTCATTTCTTATCAGAGGCACTGAGCTCAATGGACAGCTTGGAGTCTTGGACCAATGGTAAAGCACCATTAGCCCAGCTGTCCAATAAAATTGCTGCAGTGGAGGCACACCTCTCACTGCAGTGTCATAGAAAGGGGAATGTGTCTAAAAGACAAATGCTCCCTTCCAGCCCTCCTAACTACAAGGAAAAAACATGTGTTTATG
>JBBDGP010004489.1:0-67500 GCA_037952835.1 Lithobates septentrionalis
AAAAAAGGGTCCTGTGCGTGTTTGCACCGAATGCGGTGCAATATCAGCCATACTATCTGTACAGCTGATATTGCACCGCACAGACATCGCATGTAATGTGAATGGCAGTGTGCTGCGAATAACATGCGATGCCCGTGCGATGTCCGGCATCGCACAAGTGTGAACTGGGCCTAAAAGTTAACACCCCCAAATCAGTTCGCATATCGCAGTGCGATCTGCAAACTCGGACAGTAATTGAATCGCATGGGTGTGAACACCCATGCGATCCGATTCTGCTGTGGACCAAAAAAAAGGGTCCTGTAAGAGTTTGGTCCGAGGGCAATGCAAATTTAGCAATACTATCTGTATGGCTGAAATCGCATCGCACAGAGATCGGATGTGATTTTGCACTGCAGTGCAGTGCGAATCACATCCGATCTTGGACACCGCAGCAGTGGGAACTGGCCCTAAACCATATTGCATTTGCACCAAAATGGTACAGGACCCTTTATTTGATCCGCACTGGAATCTGATCACATGGGTGTGAACACGCATGCGATCCGATCCCTGCACCATTACATAGTTCGCACTGCGATCTGTGAAATGATCTGGGGGTGTCATTAACTTTACATTGACACCCGCAGTGGTGCGCAGATGTCAATGTAGGTGCGATGTACACACACACTTATATATACATATTTTTATATATATGTACACACTATAAATTCCTATCCTGCTGGTTTTGGGGTGTGTAATGGTGGGGACGATGTACTACCCTGTTTCCCCGAAAATAAGACCTAGCGTGACTGTCAGTGATGGCTGCAATATAAGCCCTACCCCCCAAATAAGCCCTACCCTGTTTCCCCGAAAATGAGCCCTACCCTGAAAAGAAGGACTACAAGGACTTTTACTAGGGCTTATTTGGGGGGTAGGGCTTATATTGCAGCCAACACCGACAATCACGCTAGGTCTTATTTTCGGGGAAACAGGGTATGACTATTTGGTGAAAGAAAGAAGTCAAAAGACTTCTTGCCTTCTCCAGAATGTCAGTTTCAGGCTTCTCACTCCGATTCTCCACTTCTGAAATGGTGAATCAGAAAGTGAGAATTCTGTCACAGATCGCCAGTGAGGTGCTGAGATCGCAGCTTCATAAACTGCCCGTTTCTGTGAATTCTCACTGTGCTGAGATAATCAGCAGAGAACATGTTCTCCACTGATTATCTCAGTTTCATAAACTGGTAATGAGCTGAGATCAGCGGTGAGACTCGGGATCGCCGCTGATCTCAGTTTCATAAAAGGACACCTATGTGATTCATGCTGTAACCTCAGCATAGTGAGGTAAGGGGCCATTGCCCTTCATTATAGGATTGCTGCATGAAGAGGACTATTGCTTGCACCCCACACTTCTCACCCATCTGAGGAAAGCAACGCTAGAATCTAGCTGCTACCTTCACGTTCCCTACTAAGCACGTTTAAGAAGCTGTTTGAAGTTATCTTTGATGCACAGAGTCACTTTGTTGAACGTTATTTTATTTCTGCGAGCACGGATTGCCAACACTGGACACTTTAAATTCACTCTGTAGAGATTTTCTATATGCTAATTATTTTACTGCACTGGAGTGTGATCCATGTTATTTTATTTATATACGCTTATGCTTAAATGTATGTATATAGAGGTTTGCATCACAGCTGAAGGTTCAGCTATATTTTTATCCTCTACTTTGAACTATTTATGCACAGTTGTTACCTTTTACCTTCCTGTTTTTATTTAATCACCTTTAGCTCCACCCCTCAAGACACTCACAGCCACCTTCCATCAAAAGTGTGGCTTTTGTTTATTTATGTGATTTTATTTGAATGTGTTGTCACTCTGCATAGATATCACCTTACTGGGATTATTTGTAACACTCAGAGGCATTCTGTACTTTAGTACGGCCCACTGTACCCTTAATTTACTCACGTATGTAGCTGTTTTACAACACATAACTCACTTCTATTACCCATTTCTAACATTAGGCAATATGCCACTCTTCTAACTTGGCAATTTTCAGATACCTTACATTAGGACTAGCGCAGCACCACCCCCCCTTGTTGTATTCGAGAACATCTGTGACCCCAGCGCATCACAGTAAATGGCCGCTTACCATGTGATCTCTGTCAAATGACAGAGCGATCACATGTAAACAAACTGGCATCATGTGGTCGGTTCCTCTCTCCCCTGTGTACCGATCGGTACAGTGTGAGAGGGATCGGATGGCAGCAGCACTGTGGGCTGGATCTGTAGTGCCCACAGCAATGCTCTGTGAAAATTGCAGTCACATCCATACCCCGCAATATCCAGCCATGCTTGGCCTCTGTATGTGGCCAGTCTGTTGAAGTCTCACACATGTGGCATCGCCTTACTCGGGAGTAATAGCAGAATGTGTTAAAAGTGCAATTTGTGGTATGCATATGCTGTTTGAGAAATAACCTGCTAATGACAATTGTAAAAAAAAAAAAAAAAAAAAAAAAAACACAAACTACTCACAATGCATCTTTCTAAATACCTTGGAATGTCTTTCCAAAAAGGGGTCATTTGGGAGGTATTCATACTTTTCTGGCATGTTAGGGTCTCAAGAAATTAGATTGTCAGTACTTCAGGTGTGATCAATTTCCAGATATTGGCACCATAGCTTTTGGACTCACAAAGACCAAATATACACCAATTTGTACTTCTTTTTACCAAATATATGTAGCAGTATACATTTTGGCCAAAATTTAAGAAAAATTACTAATTTACTAAATTTTAGAACAAAGATAAATTATTTTTTTTTACCGTATTTTCAGTCTTTTTATAGCACAAAGACAAAAAATGGTGATTAAGTACCACCAAAAGAAAGCTCTATTTGTGTGAAAAAAAAAAAAATTCTCATATGGGTACAGTGTTGTATGAGTAATGATCATTCAAAATGTGAGAGCACTGAAAGCCGAAAATTGGTCTGGTTAGGAAGGGGGTTTAAGTGCCCAGTGGTTAAATGGACAGTCATAGCAAAGTGTAAATACCCCTGACCCAAGCCATCATTGGCCGCCTACTGCATTATTCTGAGATGGATATTATGTGTCCAATATGAACAGCAATACCACATTGCGCCATCCAACATTTGTCCTGCCCTGCCCAGCATAGACTTACCGTGGTGTCTGACCCCTCCTGGAAGGGGAAGAAGCTTTCCTTCTCCTCGGCTCCCCAGACATTGTCCACCATAGAGTTCAAGATTATGGTCTTAACATCAGGGGCATCAAAGCGAGGGTTAAAGTGTAGCACATAATTCTTATCACCTGTTCCCAAGTTTATGGCAAACCTAGAAAAGACAAACACATTGTTCTGCTCAGCTGACCTTGTTGGATATAGTACCGAGTCCTTCACCAGTGGTACTCCCATGGGTTACAGAGGCACCTCTGCAACTTTTAATGACAATTCATAATAGCAAATTAAATATAAATTGGATTAGCTAATTGAGACTTAACACTAACAGGTTGCTTGAAAAAACACTTCTAAACAAAACGGGGTCCTGGAAAAACCATGTCCGCATACTAAAAGATAGCCAAAGTGAACCTGTAGCCATATGGACAGTTATTTACATATTCTAAACAAGTTAAGAGTAAGCTTAATGCAATCCTTCAATGGAGGTTTGTAGTTGCAGCCACTGTGGAAAAATTCATCCTGGCTAAGGAGTCACTACTAGGAGGGGGGGAGCTGAACTAAAAGTTAAAGCCGGGTTGAGCTGCTCAGTCACTGCTGGGAGATGGAGCAGAGAAGTCACTACTACTTTGTGCCCTTTTGACCTCTAACTAGGTATGTGATAGTGATGTAGTGATTTCTACCGTAAATTTTAGGCTTCATTTTGCCACAGTGTCTGCAGCTATACAGGTTTGTGTCCAAGAGGAGAGAAAAAAAAAAAAAAAAAAAATGGTTTGTCAGAATTCAGAAGACAGCTGATAAGTCAAACAAATTTTATCCAAGATGACATTGTCACAATGTAGAAGGAAAAAAAAAAAACTGAAAATTGCGCTGAGCAAAACAATCTGATTTCAGGTACAGTATTTGAGGGACCACAAATTCCCAGTGAGGAGGGGTCAGTAGGATGTACTGTATACAGAGCACACTTCTACTTTTGGCAAAATATTGTTTTATACAGAGAGCAGATGTGTATTGTATAATAAGTATCCAAGGAAAGACCCGGGACTTACTGTTTACAGTCCTCCGAAATAAAGCCCTTCACCTCTATGGAGTGACCGGGTTTGAGGCTGAAGTTACACAAGACAATACCCTGTATAGGAGAAAAGGAGAGAATTATTACACCCTGTATAATAGACGAGGGGGATGATTATTACACCCTGTATAATAGACGAGGGGGATGATTATTACACCCTGTATAATAGACGAGGGGGATGATTATTACACCCTGTATAATAGACGAGGGGGATGATTATTACACCCTGTATAATAGACGAGGGGGATGATTATTACACCCTGTATAATAGACGAGGGGGATGATTATTACACCCTGTATAATAGACGAGGGGGATGATTATTACACCCTGTATAATAGACAAGGGGGATGATTATTACACCCTGTATAATAGACAAGGGGGATGATTATTACACCCTGTATAATAGACAAGGGGGATGATTATTACACCCTGTATAATAGACAAGGGGGATGATTATACATTTTACAGTTACTGTACTCAGGATCAATTTGGGATTTGTGGGTCACAGTCAGACCCTTTGTGTGGGGGAGGGGAGGGAGCTAAGACATCCCCAGCAGATCACAAATGTCTTCTAATGACAGATCAATGACTGACAATATATACATTTTCTTTTATAATGTTCATGTATGCCGGCTGGCGAGACCTTTATACAAGTTATAGTCCTATCTCCAGACAGCCAGATGGTGCCAATTACTGACCAGCACAAGGCCTGCCCAACATTCATGTTTAGTAATTATGTACAGTATGAACTGAATTCTGGTCAGCATGTTAGTGTGGAGTATCCCCCCTACCCCACCCCCCCAGCTTCCATCCTGCATGGAGAGAGGTAATGATCTGCCACAATGGAGTAACCCAGAGGGGCTGGACATGTCACATCTCAGAATAGGACCATTAGATTTATAAAACTGCACAGCAAATGGTTAATATAATCACATAAAAAGATGGGGGGGGGGGGGGGGCATGGAAATAATTAGTCACAGGAGTGTCTGAGCCATCCCAGTATATACCGGATACTAAGAATACCCAGCTCTGTGCCAGGATATCAAAATACATTCATCACACCCTAAATAATGCAAAGAAGTGGAAGGACAAGAACTAAAATCCTGACCTACACCCAGCAATCAACCTATGCCCACACCACCACCAGGAATCTTACATCCACCACTTCCCACACAACCCATTTTCTCAGCTTTTGCAGCTTCCATCGGTGCTCATACTCACATCACATCACACTCAAACACTATTCCTTCCACTTACCATCCCCAACAGCACTATTTGCATGACAGCCCAAATGCATCAACCAACAGCACCACACCCAACAACCCCACATCAACCCATGTCCTTACCCATCACTATACATACTTTGCAACCCAACCTTCCCACACCATGCAGCACTACACCCACCACTGCCTTCAGCCCACACAACCCCTTTTTTCAGCTTCCATTGGTGCTCATACTCACATTATCTGCCATTCTGCTTCCTTATCAGACAAACTTGTGATCAGCTGCACTTCTACCTCTTCATATATAGGAGGTCTGCTGAGGGCGGAGCCAGTCAGGAGGGAGGAGTCACCCCGCCCAGTGCTCCCTGGACTGAGAATTGTTCCAGAAGCGCTCATTACAGAGAATGAATGAAATGTGGATGGGGTGTGACTGAGCATGGGGCGTCCATCGTCACTCTGCTGGGATGTCACCACTCACCACAAACAGCAAGGGGGCAAAAGATGTCTATCCTCAAAGTCATTTCTACAACACAAAGGGGGAGATTTACTAAAACTGGAGAGTGCAAAATCTGGTGCAGCTGTGCATGGGAGCCAATCAGCTTCTCACTTCAGCTTCTTCAATTAAGCTTTGCCAAAAAAATCCTGGAAGCTGATTGGTTTCTATGCAGAGCTGCACCAGATTCTCTACTCTCCAGTTTTAGTAAACCGACCCCAAAGTAACAATTTCCATTCCCTGCCCCCACCTCACATCCCGATACCAACCACTACATCCCCACCAGCAACACTATACTGATACACATGACATCACATGAGACTAGGGATGAGCTTCGTGTTCGAGTCGAACCCATGTTCGACTCGAACATCGGCTGTTCGACCGTCCGTCGAATTGCAAACGTTATGGGCCGTTCGCGCCAAATTCGTGTGGCGCGTCACGGCCCATAATTCACTGCGGCATCGCAGTGCATTGCTGGCTGATGATTGGCCAAGCATGCACTATGACCCGCATGCTTGGCCAATCACAGCGCCGTCAGTAGAGAGAGCTGTAATTGGCCAAAGCCACGGTGGCTTTGGCCAATTATGGCTCAGGGGATTTAGTACACGCCCCACACTATATAAGGCCGCCTGCACGGCGGCCCTGTGTAGTGTGTTCCGGTGTGCTGATAGAGAGAGAGACAGACAGTGTGATTTGATTTGAGAGCTAGATTAGGCTAGATCTGTTCCTGCTCTTTACATTTAGTGCAGTGCGTCCTGCTCACAGTGTTCAGCTAGATCTGTTCCTGCTCTTTACATTTAGTGCAGTGCGTCCTGCTCACAGTGTTCAGCTAGATCCGTTCCTGCTATTTACATTTAGTGCAGTGCGTCCTGCTCACAGTGTTCAGCTAGATCTGTTCCTGCTATTTACATTTAGTGCAGTCAGTGCGTCCTGCTCACAGTGTTCAGCTAGATCTGTTCCTGCTATTTACATTTAGTGCAGTGCGTCCTGCTCACAGTGTTCAGCTAGATCCGTTCCTGCTATTTACATTTAGTGCAGTCAGTGCGTCCTGCTCACAGTGTTCAGCTAGATCCGTTCCTGCTATTTACATTTAGTGCAGTCAGTGCGTCCTGCTCACAGTGTTCAGCTAGATCCGTTCCTGCTATTTACATTTAGTGCAGTGCGTCCTGCTCACAGTGTTCAGCTAGATCCGTTCCTGCTATTTACATTTAGTGCAGTGCGTCCTGCTCACAGTGTTCAGCTAGATCCGTTCCTGCTATTTACATTTAGTGCAGTGCGTCCTGCTCACAGTGTTCAGCTAGATCCGTTCCTGCTATTTACATTTAGTGCAGTGCGTCCTGCTCACAGTGTTCAGCTAGATCTGTTCCTGCTATTTACATTTAGTGCAGTCAGTGCGTCCTGCTCACAGTGTTCAGCTAGATCCGTTCCTGCTATTTACATTTAGTGCAGTGCGTCCTGCTCACAGTGTTCAGCTAGATCCGTTCCTGCTATTTACATTTAGTGCAGTGCGTCCTGCTCACAGTGTTCAGCTAGATCCGTTCCTGCTATTTACATTTAGTGCAGTGCGTCCTGCTCACAGCGTTCAGCTAGATCCGTTCCTGCTATTTACATTTAGTGCAGTCAGTGCGTCCTGCTCACAGTGTTCAGCTAGATCCGTTCCTGCTATTTACATTTAGTGCAGTCAGTGCGTCCTGCTCACAGTGTTCAGCTAGATCCGTTCCTGCTATTTACATTTAGTGCAGTGCGTCCTGCTCACAGTGTTCAGCTAGATCCGTTCCTGCTATTTACATTTAGTGCAGTGCGTCCTGCTCACAGTGTTCAGCTAGATCCGTTCCTGCTATTTACATTTAGTGCAGTGCGTCCTGCTCACAGTGTTCAGCTAGATCCGTTCCTGCTATTTACATTTAGTGCAGTGCGTCCTGCTCACAGTGTTCAGCTAGATCCGTTCCTGCTATTTACATTTAGTGCAGTGCGTCCTGCTCACAGTGTTCAGCTAGATCCGTTCCTGCTATTTACATTTAGTGCAGTGCGTCCTGCTCACAGTGTTCAGCTAGATCCGTTCCTGCTATTTACATTTAGTGCAGTGCGTCCTGCTCACAGTGTTCAGCTAGATCCGTTCCTGTTATCTTCCTACTGACAGGCAGGCTTGTCTGGTTACAGTATATAAAGCTACCTGAAGAAAATTACAGGTGTTCTATCCCAGCTTAGTGCAGCTACAGGCCATTAGTATGTCTGGAAGGCCAAGAAGGAGAGGCAGACAGTCACAAGCCAATAAGAGAGGGCAAGCAGGCTCTGTGTCTAGTGCTGGTCGTGGAGACGGTGCATCCTCATCAGCACGTGGCCATGGGACACGCTTGGCCTTTTTTTCGGCAGCTGGCCGTGTTGAGCCGCAACATGCAGAAAACTTGGTCGAGTGGATGACCAAGCCGTCCTCATCCTCCTCATCCTCTCTCACCCATGCCCAGGGTGCTTTGTCTGGCAAAGCAGCGGCCTCTTCCCTCAGCTCAATGTCATCAGTGACTCCTTCCCTAGCTCCACCATGTCCTCATGAGGATTCCCTCGAACTGTTTGACCACAGTGTTGGGTACATGCTCCAGGAGGATGCCCAGCGTTTGGAAGGCTCTGATGATGATACTGAGCTCGATGAAGGCAGTAACATGAGCACGGACAGAGGGGGTGCCCAAGAAGGACAGCAATCTGGCAGTCATGCTCCCCCTGCTGCAGCATACTGCCAGGTTTGCTCCAGTGATGAGGAGGGAGGGGATGATGAGGTCACTGACTCAACGTGGGTGCCTGATAGGAGAGAGGAGGAGGAGGAGGAGGAGGAGGAGGCGGCACATCACCAACGAGGCAGGATGCCCTCCAGGGGCCAGCCTAAGGGCAGCACATTGACTGCATCACACCCCAAAGCTCCACATGTGCAGGGCGCTGCAGTCTCTGCGCGTTATTCAAAAAGTTCTTTGGTGTGGGCCTTTTTTGAGACGAGTGCATCAGATCGCACCGCTGCTATTTGCAACATATGTCTCAAGCGTATCTCGCGTGGCCAAAACATCTCCCGCTTGGGTACCACATGCTTGACCAGACATATGTTGACCTGCCATGCAGTTCGTTGGCAAGCATAGCTAAAAGACCCACACCAAAGAACAAAGAGGATCTCTCCTTGCTCCTCATCAGCTGAGATTTCCAACCCCACTAGACCTTCAGTCCTCTCTGAGACCTGCAGTGAGAGGAATGAAGGTGTAGAATTAGGTGTGTCACAGCCAAGTACTTGTGGGCAATCTGCTTTTGGTACACCGACGCCAGATTGTACCAGGCAAATTTCCCTGCCCCAGCTGCTGCACCGCCGAAAGAAGTTTGCTCCCAGCCATCCACATGCCCAGCGGTTGAATGCTAGCTTGGCAAAATTGCTAGCACTTCAACTGCTGCCTTTTCAGTTGGTAGACTCTGCCCCCTTCCGTGAGTTTGTGGAATGTGCGGTTCCTCAGTGGCAGGTACCCAAACGCCACTTTTTCTCACGGAAGGCGATTCCAGCTCTCTACCGGCATGTGGAAGGCAATGTCCATGCCTCGCTGGACAGGGCGGTCAGCGGTAAGGTGCATATTACCGCTGACTCATGGTCCAGCAGGCATGGACAGGGACGTTACTTAAGTTTCACGGCGCATTGGGTGACTCTGCTGGCAGCTGGGAAGGATGCAGGACAAGGTGCAGTAGTGTTGGAGGTTGTTCCGCCACCACGCCTCCAAAATGCTGATTGTGACACACCTCTCTCCTCCACCCCCTCCTCTTCTTCTTCCTCCATGGCCTCTTCCTCGGAACCAGCGGTGCTCCGTAGGCGTTCAAGGGGCTACGCAAGTACGCAGGCCAAAAGATGCCATGCGGTGCTTGAGCTGGTGTGCTTGGGGGACAGGAGCCACACTGGGGCAGAGGTTCTGTCAGCTCTGCAGGGGCAGGTTCAGAGGTGGTTGACGCCACGCCAACTTAAGGCAGGAATGGTGGTTTGCGACAATGGCACCAACCTCCTCTCTGCCCTCCGACAGGGACAACTGACCCATGTGCCCTGTTTGGCTCACGTCCTTAACTTGGTGGTGCAGCGGTTCTTGGGCAGGTACCCGGGCTTACAGGATGTCCTGAGGCAGGCCAGGAAAGTCTGTGTGCATTTCCGCCGGTCATATAATGCCAGTGCTCGGCTGACGGACCTCCAAAAGGAGTTTAACCTGCCCAAGAACCGCCTAATCTGTGACATGCCCACCAGGTGGAACTCGACATTGGCCATGCTGCAGCGGCTGCACACGCAGCAGAGGGCCATAAATGAGTACCTGTGCGACTATGGCACCAGGACAGGGTCAGGGGACCTTGGTTTTTTTTCCCCATGCCAGTGGGCCATGATCAGGGATGCATGCACTGTCCTGTCACCATTCGAGGAGGCCACGAGGATGGTGAGCACTGACAGTGCATGCATCAGTGACACTGTCCCCCTTGTCCACCTGTTGGAGCACACGCTGCGTGGAATAATGGACAGGGCACTTGAGGCAGAACAGAGGCAGGAAGAGGAGGACTTCCTTAGCTCTCAAGGCCCCCTTTATCCAGACAGTGTTCCTGCGTGCCCGCCGATCACACAGGAAGAGGACGAGGAGGAGGAGGAGGAGGAGGAGGAGGAAGATTGTGTCAGTATGGAGGTGGAGCCTGGCACTCAGCATCAGCAGTCTTTAAGGGATCAGTCCCAAGGAACACATGGACTTGTACGTGGCTGGGAGGAGGTGGCTGCGGACGTTGTTGTCCTTAGTGACCCAGAGGACTCCGGACCGAATGCCTCAGCAAACCTACGCTGCATGGCCTCCCTGATCCTGCAAAGCCTGCGTAAGGATCCTCGTATTCGTGGTATCAAGGAGAAGGACCAATACTGGCTGGCAACCCTCCTTGATCCACGTTACAAGGGTAAGGTTGCGGACCTTATCTTGCCATCGCAGAGGGAGCAGAGGATGAAACATCTTCGGGAGGCCTTGCAGAAAGGTCTGTGCAACGCGTTCCCAGAGACTGGGAGGTTACAAACTCCTGTTTCTGGACAACGTGTTGCTGAGGCTTCGGTCAGTCAAAGAAGGAGCGGTGGAGAAGGTGGCCGTCTGACCGATGCGTTCAGACAATTTTTTGGTCCGCAGCCCCAAGGTATGATCGGTTCCAGCAACCATCGCCAGCGTCTGTTTTACATGGTGCAGGAATACCTAGGGGCAAGATCAGACTTGGACACCTTTCCCACCGAAAATCCTCTGGGTTACTGGGTCTTGAGGATGGATCACTGGCCAGTGGCCAGAGCTTGCACAGTATGCAATTGAGCTACTGGCCTGTCCTGCATCCAGCGTTCTTTCGGAACGCACATTCAGTGCTGCTGGAGGCGTGGTAACCGATCACAGGGTGCGTCTGTCCACTGACTCGGTCGATCGGCTGACCTTCATAAAAATGAATCAGTCTTGGATCACCACCAGCTACCAAGCACCTGATGCTGATGTAACTGAATAATTTTTTTCAGATCCCTTCAAAGACTGCCTATGCTGATGCTGAGTGACTATCCCTGAGTAATTATCCTCTTCCTCCTCAATCATCACGCTGATAGCTTGTAAGAACATTTTTGGTTCTGGGCGCCACCACCAGTGCCTAAGGCACAATTTTTCAGCCCCTGTATAACAGGGGCGTGTAATTACAATTTTTGATGTAATACTTTGCAGCAGGGCTCGTTCCTGCATTCCAACTAGAGTGTCTGTGAGGGGTTGCAGTGTTGTGGCACCAGCACCAGTGCCTAAGGCCCAATTTTTCTGCCCCTGTCTAACAGGGGCGTGTAATTACAATTTTTGATGCAATACTTTGCAGCAGGGCTCGTTCCTGCGTTCCAACTAGAGTGTCTGTGAGGGGTTGCAGTGTTGTGGCACCAGCACCAGTGCCTAAGGCCCAATTTTTCTGCCCCTGTCTAACAGGGGCGTGTAATTACAATTTTTGATGCAATACTTTGCAGCAGGGTTCGTTCCTGCGTTCCAACTAGAGTGTCTGTGAGGGGTTGCAGTGTTGTGGCACCAGCACCAGTGCCTAAGGCCCAATTTTTCTGCCCCTGTCTAACAGGGGCGTGTAATTACAATTTTTGATGCAATACTTTGCAGCAGGGCTCGTTCCTGCGTTCCAACTAGAGTGTCTGTGAGGGGTTGCAGTGTTGTGGCACCAGCACCAGTGCCTAAGGCCCAATTTTTCTGCCCCTGTCTAACAGGGGCGTGTTATTACAATTTTTGATGCAATACTTTGCAGCAGGGCTCGTTCCTGCGTTCCAACTAGAGTGTCTGTGAGGGGTTGCAGTGTTGTGGCACCAGCACCAGTGCCTAAGGCCTAATTTTTCAGCTCCTGTTCAACAGGGGCATGTAATTACAATTCTTGATCTAATATTTCACAGCAGGGCCCTGTGAGGGCTTACAGTGTTTTGGCCACAGCAACACCTAAGGCCCAAATTTCTGCTGAGTATATAGGGCAGGACCCTACTTTCAAACATCTAACTTACAAACGACTCCTACTTGCAAACGGAAGGAGACAACAGGAAGTGAGATGAAATCTACCCCTAGGAAGGGAAATTCTCTCATGTAAGAGTTAATATGGGAAAACAATTTCTCCTTTCCACTGATGCTTTCCAATCCTTGTTCCACCAAAAAACCCAAATTTTCAAAAAACATTTTTCATTGGGACAAAAAAGTAAGGTGAAATCTTCTGAAGAGGAGGAAAGACGCAAAACAAATGTCACAGGGGTGATAACCCTTCCCTATGTTTTCCAAAAAGCTTAGAAAAGATTTTTTGGCTGGAGCTAAACACGTTAAAAATGTTCAAAATTACAAAGAGATTCTACTTAACAACAAACCTACAGTCCCTGTCTTGTTTGCACCGCCTGTATACTGCTGTTCAGAGTATATAGGGACCTTTCCTTATTTTAATTTGGGTGCGGGGTTCCCCTTAATATCCATACAAGACCCAAAGGGCCTGGTAATGGACTGGGGGGTACCCATGCCGTTTGTCTCACTGATTTTCATCCATATTGCCAGGACCCGACATGACATTAAACCCGCAAGCAGTTTTAAATGAGATTTTTTCCTTTAAAAATGACATTTGGTGCAGGGACTGTTCTAAACATGGGAAACACGCGTCACTTTACAGGCATACTATAGACACCCCCCAGGTACGATATTTAAAGGAATATTTCACTTTTTTTTTTTTACTTTAAGCATCATTAAAATCACTGCTCCCGAAAAAACGGCCGTTTTTAAAAGTTTTTTTTGCATTGATACATGTCCCCTGGGGTAGGACCCGGGTCCCCACACCCTTTTTAGGACAATACCATGCAAATTAGCCTTTAAAATGAGCACTTTTGATTTCGAACGTTCGAGTCCCATAGACGTCAATGGGGTTCTAACGTTCGTGCGAACTTGCGGTCCGTTCGCGGGTTCTGGTGCGAACCGAACCCGGGGGTGTTCGGCTCATCCCTACATGAGACGCATGACATCACATGAGACACATGACATCACATGAGACACATGACATCACATGAGACGCATGACATCACATGAGACACATGACATCACATGAGACGCATGACATCACATGAGACACATGACATCACATGAGACGCATGACATCACGGGACATGCTGGATTTTTGCACATTTACATGCATTATGTGGGCCGATTGAAATAAATGATATATTCCGATATCATGTAGTGTTGGGTTTTTTCTTCTGTCTCACCTCTATGTTTTTTTTCTGTTGTTCTAAACTGTATCAGTTTACTGTTCTGCTGTATGCTGACATCTACTGGTAGTTTAGGGCAACTACAACTTCTTTAGTTATGTGATTTGCTATCTCCCTGTGTCCTCCCCTCCTGTTTAGTGCTAGTTAGTGTAGTCTTAGCTACACACTCCCTGTTTCTACCATAGTCCCTCAGTCAGTGTTAGTTCTTCTCTGAGACACAGTGCAGGAAAGTCATTGTCTTCTTACACTTTAAAGACTGGACACACATCCTCTGTACTGTTCTTATCTGTAGTAAAATGGCATTCCATTATTGATGAGGAAAGCTGCCTGTGGATGGCGCCAGGTCAGCAGGTGGTTATACTGTCTGGGCAGACTGGGTGGACTATTGAAGTACGGTAATGCATAAAGCAGCATTGGAAACAGAACACAGATTCACCATGAAAACTTCCTGTTACTGCTGATACAAAGTCTGAATTGGCTTCACAAATAGTAGAATATATCTTTGTATGGATTGTGCATTGAGAAAAGTACATTATTATTTAGGGGCCAAATAAACAATTCTATGGGGCTGCCCATGGCCGTCATGTTGTGTTTGGACTTGCTGCAATATGGATGATGTGCTGGTGTTGGAAACCTGAACTCCAACCCGCCATCAGAACCGGCCGCTCCATATAATCCATGGCCACTTCAGGAGCCAAGAACCTACCTCACAGCAGGGGGGGTAATACACACTGCGGTATATGTCAGGGCTATATACATGTATAATAATAATAGTGTGTGACTGTGGGGGGGAGGGGACATTAGAGTGTAAGCTCCTCTGGTACAGAGACTGATGTGATTGGTTCAGTGTTCTCCGGGTGTATTGGAATATCTGTGCATATGGCTGTGATCATCATGGGACACCTGTGTACCTGGGTATTGTTGGCTTGTAGATCTCGAGGTAAATAACGGGTGGGAAGAGAGTAAAGCTGGCAATAGACGGGCAGATTTTTCCTGAGAAAGGGAAGGACCTCACCTGTCTTTATCCTCAGTCGGGTCGGGACGACTCACAGGGAAATCTCCGGGGATCGGAGGAGGATCGTGTTTTCTCCTCATCAGTACAGAAATGTCCCTGGGGGACAGATAACGTCTCTCGGCCTCGGACAGCGGCAGACATAAATTCCAATTAAAATTGTTCAGATATTTCCTTAAGGCTAAATTTAATTCTGTTACCAATATTAGATAAACAAGAGCCACATAAATACTGAAGACTTCTTTCATGTCCATCAATCATCATTAGATACTTCTTGTATTGCCACGAAAACCCCTGTTGCATCAGAGGGGGGCGGGGTCACCCGCGCACGTCATGGGTGGCCCCGCCCTCAGCTATTTAAAAACTGTCACGGCAGGTCTAGCGTCATTCAGTGGGCTCCTCCCATGGAGGCAGATCGTGTCTTGGTGGCGTCTTTCTCCATATCCCGGGACGAGGAAGGATTACATTGCTGTAGTTTTTTTTCTTTTTTAATAAAGGACTTGTCCCATGCTGTGTCTGTGTGTTTTTTTACAACTTTTGACACTTTTTTTGTGAAATGGTAGGAGTACAATGTACCCGTTACCATTTCACACGGGGGGGCTGGGATCTGGGGGTCTCCTTGTTAAAGGGGGCTTCCAGATTACGATAAGCCCCCCACCCGCAGACCCCCACAACCCTTGAGGATTGTGGGGATGAGGCCCCTGTCCTCATCAACATGGGGACATCCTCCCCATGTTAGTGGGCATGTAGCCTGGTATGGTTCAGGAGGGGGGCGCTATCTCATCCCCCTTTTTTCCTGCGACCTGAAGGGCCTGGTATGGAATTTGGGGGGACCCCCATGCATTTTTTTTTAAATTTTGGTTTGGGGTTCCCCTTAATATTCATACCAGACCCAAAGGGCCCGGTAATGGACTGTGGGGGAATCCCAGGCTATTTTTATTAATGAACTTTTATGTATATTGTCGGGACCGACAATTCATTAATAGCCGGCACTAGCGCTAGCACTTTTAAGAGACTTTTTTCTTCCTTTAAAAATGTCATTTTGCTGTCAGACTGTTCTAAACATGGGAAACATGCGCCCCTTTACAGGCATACTATAGACACCCCCCAGGTACGAAATTTAAAGGAATGTTACACTTTTATTGTTTCACTTTAAGCATTATTAAAATCTCTGCTCTTGAAAAAAAGGCAGTTTTTAAAACTTTTTTTGCATTGATCCATGTCCCCTGGGGCAGGACCCGGGTCCCCAAACACTTTTTAGGACAATAACTTGCTTATAAGTCTTTAAAATGAGCACTTTTGATTATTCATGTTCGTGTCCCATAGACTTTAACGGTGTTCGAACAAATTTTTTTCCTGTTCGCATGTTTTGCTGCGAACCGAACAGGGGGGTGTTCGGCCCATCCCTAGTTATCATTGAAAATCATGGGGTACAACTTGTCAAGCAACTCGGAGGTCCAAAGTCGCCCAACTGTGAAACAAGTCATATATATTTTAATAGAAAGGAGCTCTCATTTATACTTGTATTTACATCAGCAGAACAAATGCAGGAAGTGATGTGTGCACATGGGCCAGAAGAAAATGTGTGGGGATGCCAAACAAATCAATGAACCCCACCCACACCAAATCTAACTACCACATCCACCCCACATTGATTAAGTACAAGTACATATCATACCCTTACCCGGAAAATGAGCCGCACCTCCTCTTTGCTAAAGAGGGACCTCGCCATGTCCACCTAGATGGAGATCCTGACCAGCACAGGAACTTCCGGGTGATTACAATGACTTATTTCTTGGTCAGAAGGTGAAACCACGCTCTTTTGATCGCAGCCACAATTAGAATTTTTTTATTTTTGTTTATTTGCAGATATGCAAATTTGCATTTCTACTTATGATATTTAAAGGCGTTCGATAAGAAATGGTGTCCCTGGGTTAGCAGCAGGTGAATGACAAAAACAAAAGGCCCAGTTTGAGCCCTGGTTCACACTGACAGAGGGAGGAAATCGTTCAGCTGAAATCACACAATTTCATTCCGGCATGTCAGTCCCGACTGCAAGGGGAATTTCAGAGACATCTGTTCAGGTTTCTGCACTGATATCAATACAAATTGCACCTAGGGTTGCCACCTGTCCGGGATTCACCCGGACAGTACGGGTTTTGAAACATGTGTCCGGGTCTCTGGCCGCCTGAGACCCGGGCACATTATTCAGACCCGTCTGTGGCTCCGTGCGGCGTGCCTTGTGGCCACAGGCGGCTCTCTAATTAACTTCCCCGGCGAATCATAGTAATGGAATGCCCGCAGCTTGTACGGGGTATCTTTGTTCCCACACACCGCCCGTGAGCTCCACTTTTTATGACAGCGCAGACCCGACATCTCTCCCCGCTGTCCCCTGCTGCAGGACACAGACACAGTGCAGAGAGAGTGCTGTGGAGTGAACCCGCCCCTCCTCCTCCTGCTGTGTTGTTTTCCTGTGTACACAGAGGAGGAGGAGGGGAGGAGAAGGCTCTCCACGCTGCCGACAACGCTGCTGGACTGAGATCATCTATCAACAAATCCACAGTGAGTCTTCCAGAGGATGGGGGGCATGAACAAGAGGGTGAGGGGGAACTAGCCTACAGTTCACTTTGAGTAATTTGGGGGGGGGGGTATCTTCTAGGGGGCACTTTAGAACCTGTGCTACAAGGGGGCTTGGATATGAAATCCAAACCCCTTAGCACATATCCTCTCCCCCCCAATATTAAAGAGATGATGTCTGCCACAGAGGGGGTGGCCCTTGGCACCCCACAAGAGATGTGGAAAATTGCTCCAGGTGCCCATACTAGTGCCCCCCTTCCAAGCGAGTTAGTGGAGCAAAGTGTGGATTCCAGGTCACAGGACAGGTTCACACTATGAAAACACAGGAACGCGCTGTGCGTTCTGTGCGATTCATATGTGACCCGGGTGCAATTTCAGCCCAGTTATGTCTGCAGTCTCTGACCATCTCCTGTACCATGTCTTCAGTCTCTGATCATCTCCTGTACCATGTCTTCAGTCTCTGATCATCTCCTGTACCATGTCTTCAGTCTCTGACCATCTCCTGTACCATGTCTTCAGTCTCTGACCATCTCCTGTACTATGTCTTCAGTCTCTGATCATCTCCTGTACCATGTCTGCAGTCTCTGACCATCTCCTGTACCATGTCTTCAGTCTCTGACCATCTCCTGTACCATGTCTTCAGTCTCTGATCATCTCCTGTACCATGTCTTCAGTCTCTGACCATCTCCTGTACCATGTCTTCAGTCTCTGACCATCTCCTGTACTATGTCTGCAGTCTCTGATCATCTCCTGTACCATGTCTGCAGTCTCTGACCATCTCCTGTACCATGTCTTCAGTCTCTGACCATCTCCTGTACCATGTCTTCAGTCTCTGACCATCTCCTGTACTATGTCTGCAGTCTCTGATCATCTCCTGTACTATGTCTGCAGTCTTTGATCGTCTCCTGTACTATGTCTGCAGTCTCTGATCATCTCCTGTACCATGTCTGCAGTCTCTGACCATCTCCTGTACTATGTCTGCAGTCTCTGACCATCTTTTGTACGATGTCCGCACACTCTCTGACCATCTCCTGTATAATGTATTCAGTTTCTTACCATCTCCTGTACTTTGTCTGCAGTTTCTGACCCTCTCCTGTATCATGTCTTCAGTCTCTGATCATCTCCTGTATCATGTCTGCAGTCTCTGATCATCTCCTGTATCATGTCTGCAGCCTCTGATCATCTCCTGTACTATGTCTGCAGTCTCTGATCATCTCCTGTATCATGTCTGCAGTCTCTGATCATCTCCTGTACTATGTCTGCAGTCTCTGATCATCTCCTGTACTATGTCTGCAGTCTCTGATCATCTCCTGTACTATGTCTGCAGTCTCTGACCATCTCCTGTACTATGTCTGCAGTCTCTGACCATCTTTTGTACGATGTCCGCACACTCTCTGACCATCTCCTGTATCATGTATGCAGTTTCTTACCATCTCCTGTACTTTGTCTCCAGTCTCTGACCATCTCCTGTATGATGTCTTCAGTCTCTGATCATCTCCTGTACCGTGTCTTCAGTCTCTGACCATCTCCTGTATCATGTATGCAGTTTCTGACCCTCTCCTGTATCATGTCTTCAGCCTCTGATCATCTCCTGTAGTATTTCTTCAGTCTCTGATCATCTCCTGTAGTATGTCTTCAGTCTCTGACCATCTCCTGTACTATGTCTGCAGTCTCTGGCCATCTTTTGTACGATGTCCGCACACTCTCTGACCATCTCCTGTATCATGTATGCAGTTTCTGACCATCTCCTGTATCATGTATGCAGTTTCTTACCATCTCCTGTATTATGTATGCAGTTTCTGACCCTCTCCTGTATCATGTCTTCAGTCTCTGATCATCTCCTGTAGTATGTCTTCAGTCTCTGATCATCTCCTGTATCATGTCTTCAGTCTCTGACCATCTCCTGTATCATGTATGCAGTTTCTTACCATCTCCTGTATTATGTATGCAGTTTCTGATCATCTCCTGTACTATGTCTGCAGTCTCTGACCATCTCCTGTACTATGTCTGCAGTCTCTGACCATCTTTTGTACGATGTCCGCACACTCTCTGACCATCTCCTGTATCATGTCTTCAGTCTCTGATCATCTCCTGTATTATGTCTGCAGTCTCTGATCATCTCCTGTACTATGTCTGCAGTCTCTGACCATCTCCTGTACTATGTCTGCAGTCTCTGACCATCTTTTGTACGATGTCCGCACACTCTCTGACCATCTCCTGTATCATGTCTTCAGTCTCTGATCATCTCCTGTATCATGTCTTCAGTCTCTGACCATCTCCTGTATCATGTATGCAGTTTCTGACCCTCTCCTGTATCATGTCTTTAGTCTCTGATCATCTCCTGTAGTATGTCTTCAGTCTCTGATCATCTCCTGTAGTATGTCTTTAGTCTCTGACCATCTCCTGTACTATGTCTGCAGTCTCTGGCCATCTTTTGTACGATGTCCGCACACTCTCTGACCATCTCCTGTATCATGTATGCAGTTTCTTACCATCTCCTGTACTTTGTCTGCAGTCTCTGACCATCTCCTGTATCATGTCTTCAGTCTCTGATCATCTCCTGTATCATGTCGTCAGTCTCTGACCATCTCCTGTATCATGTATGCAGTTTCTTACCATCTCCTGTATTATGTATGCAGTTTCTGACCCTCTCCTGTATCATGTCTTCAGTCTCTGATCATCTCCTGTAGTATGTCTTCAGTCTCTGATCATCTCCTGTAGTATGTCTTCAGTCTCTGACCATCTCCTGTACTATGTCTGCAGTCTCTGGCCATCTTTTGTACGATGTCCGCACACTCTCTGACCATCTCCTGTATCACGTATGCAGTTTCTTACCATCTCCTGTACTTTGTCTGCAGTCTCTGACCATCTCCTGTATCATGTCTTCAGTCTCTGATCATCTCTTGTATCATGTCTTCAGTCTCTGACCATCTCCTGTATCATGTCTGCAGTCTCTGACCATCTCCTGTACTATGTCTGCAGTCTCTGACCATCTCCTGTACTATGTCTGCAGTCTCTGACCATCTCCTGTACTATGTCTGCAGTCTCTGACCATCTCCTGTACTATGTCTGCAGTCTCTGACCATCTCCTGTACTATGTCTGCAGTCTCTGACCATCTCCTGTACTATGTCTGCAGTTTCTGACCATCTCCTGTACTATGTCCGCAGTCTCTGACCATCTCCTGTATCATGTCTTCAGTCTCTGACTATCTACTGTACCATGTCCACACACTCTCTGACCATCTCCTGTATCATGTCTGCAGTCTCTGGCCATCTTTTGTACGATGTCCGCACACTCTCTGACCATCTCCTGTATCATGTATGCAGTTTCTTACCATCTCCTGTACTTTGTCTGCAGTCTCTGACCATCTCCTGTATCATGTCTTCAGTCTCTGATCATCTCCTGTATCATGTCTTCAGTCTCTGACCATCTCCTGTATCATGTCTGCAGTCTCTGACCATCTCCTGTACTATGTCTGCAGTCTCTGACCATCTCCTGTACTATGTCTGCAGTCTCTGACCATCTCCTGTACTATGTCTGCAGTCTCTGACCATCTCCTGTACTATGTCTGCAGTCTCTGACCATCTCCTATACTATGTCTGCAGTCTCTGACCATCTCTTGTACTATGTCTGCAGTCTCTGACCATCTCCTGTACTATGTCCGCAGTCTCTGACCATCTCCTGTATCATGTCTTCAGTCTCTGACTATCTACTGTACCATGTCCACACACTCTCTGACCATCTCCTGTATCATGTCTGCAGTCTCTGGCCATCTTTTGTACGATGTCCGCACACTCTCTGACCATCTCCTGTATCATGTTTGCAGTTTCTTAACATCTCCTGTACTTTGTCTGCAGTCTCTGACCATCTTTTGTATGATGTCTGTAGCCTCTGATCATCTCTTGTATTATGGCCGCACAGTCTCGTAGTGTAAAATAGGCTGAAACGAGAGCCACCAAGCTGGAGCCCAGAGAGGACCATTTGACTGAGCCCTGCACGATGCACCTGAGTGGTGGTCAGTGACAGCGTAGCAAGGCCAGTCTAAGGGGGGATCACTAATGTAGAGGGCAGTGAATGCAGTAAGGTAAAGGGGCACTGATATAAAGGTTACCCCTTATATCAGTAACCCCCCCCCACCTTACCTTAGTGCATTCACTCTGTGGAAGATGCTCTATGGTGACCAGAGTCCCCCCCCCCCACATTAGAGTTTCATTTTAAATGCAAGTTGGAACTCTGTGGACAATTACATAAACGGGAACTCTGATGTAAAGGTGAATGCAGTGGACTCTGATATAAGGTGATCTCGTCACCAGAGCCCCCCCCCCCCCCCTTACATCAGAGTTCCCCCATACATACAGTCCTTACCACTCCCCCTCCCCACCATATCTCTATCTATCTATCTTACACACACACACACCAGGAGACCACCCCCCAATATTACACTGGGAGGCTTCCCACCAAACATTACACACTACATATACACTATATTGTACATTACGCACGCCTGCACTGTATGCAATTGTCTACACCCACTGTTCACTGCTGCGCGTGCCGCATTACTACTCCCCTAGGGCACACAGAGGTGTCCCAGGTATTTTACAATCTCATAGTGTATGCTACAAAAAAAATGCCAAGCCCCGCTGAAGTGTTCGGGTTTGGCTCGAAGAAAAGGTGGCAACCCTAATTGCACCCCAAAGTTGCACCAATTAAAACGGTGCAATTGCCACCACATTGACATGTCAAATCGCACCAATATGAACTAAAGCTGACACATACAACACTTGCCTATCCACCAGCTGAATTCATTACCTGCAATTCTCCACAGTTGTTATATATATAAAGATTCCACCTTTATCATTTACTTGCAGGTGTGCGGAAGCCTAGGTTTACATTGGAGCGATTTGTCATGCGACTTGAGCGATCAAATCACATGACTTTTGGCAGCAGTAGCACTGTTCCAATCGATGCAACACTGATTTTGTGGCAACGCACCAATTTGCTAAAGTAGTTCCTGCACTACTTTTACCGATTTCAGGTGCGACTTCAATAGACATCTGTGTATGAAGCCACACGGATGTCTATCAAGTAGCACCTGAAATCACACTGACCTTGCTACTTTGAAATCTGGCTACTTCAAGTGAAGCTAGTGATTTCAAAGTAGCATCAATGTGAACCAGGGTGAAGAGATTCGTTTTTTGGTGCACAAATACATATAGAAATAAGATATAAGAAATATCGCACTTTCCCAAAACCACCACCACAAAAACTAAAGAGGAAGAAAAGAAGAAGAAAAATATGATGTCATGCGTCTCATGTGATGTCATGCGTCTCATGTGATGTCATGCGTCTCATGCGTCTCATGTGATGTTATACGTCTCATGTGATGTCATGTGTCTCATGTGATGTCATGTGTATCAGTATAGTGTTGCTGGTGGGGATGTAGTGGTTGGTATCGGGGTGCGAGGTGGGGGCAGGGAATGGAAATGTTTACTTTGGGGTCGGTTTACTAAAACTGGAGAGTAGAGAATCTGGTGCAGCTCTGCATAGAAACCAATCAGCTTCCAGGATTTTTTTTGGCAAAGCTTAATTGAAGAAGCTGAAGTGAGAAGCTGATTGGCTCCCATGCACAGCTGCACCAGATTTTGCACTCTCCAGTTTTAGTAAATCTCCCCCATTGTGTTGTAGAAATGACTTTGAGGATAGTCATCTTTTGCCCCCTTGCTGTTTGTGGTGAGTGGTGACATCCCAGCAGAGTGACGATGGACGCCCCATGCTCAGTCACACCCCATCCACATTTCATTCATTCTCTGTAATGAGCGCTTCTGGAACAATTCTCAGTCCAGGGAGCACTGGGCAGGGTGACTCCTCCCTCCTGACTGGCTCCACCCTCAGCAGACCTCCTATATATGAAGAGGTAGAAGTGCAGCTGATCACAAGTTTGTCTGATAAGGAAGCAGAATGGCAGATAATGTGAGTATGAGCACCGATGGAAGCTGAGAAAAGGGGTTGTGTGGGCTGAAGGCAGTGGTGGGTGTAGTGCTGCATGGTGTGGGAAGGTTGGGTTGCAAAGTATGTATAGTGGTGGGTATAGGGTTGATGGGTAAGGACATGGGTTGATGTGGGGTTGTTGGGTGTGGTGCTGTTGGTTGATGCATTTGGGCTGTCATGCAAATAGTGCTGTTGGGGATGGTAAGTGGAAAGAAGAGTGTTTGAGTGTGATGTGAGTATGAGCACCGATGGAAGCTGCAAAAGCTGAGAAAATAAGTTGTGTGGGAAGTGGTGGATGTAAGATTCCTGGTGGTGGTGTGGGCATAGGTTGATTGCTGGGTGTAGGTCAGGATTTTAGTTCTTGTCCTTCCACTTATTTGCATTATTTAGGGTGTGATGAATGTATTTTGATATCCTGGCACAGAGCTGGGTATTCTTAGTATCCGGTATATACTGGGATGGCTCAGACACTCCTGTGACTAATTTATTTCCATGCCCCCCCCCACATCTTTTTATGTAATTATATTAACAATTTGCTGTGTGGTTTTTTTTTTTTTTTTTTTTTTTTGTTTTTTTTATCTAATGGTCCTATTCTGAGATGTGACATGTCCAGCCCCTCTGTGTTACTCCATTGTGGCAGATCATTACCTCTCCCCATGCAGGATGGGGGGGGGGGGGGGGGGGGGTACTCCAGACTAACATGCTGACTAGAATTTAATTCATACTGTACATAATTATTACTAAACATGAATGTTGGGCAGGCCTTGTGCTGGTCAGTAGTTGGCACAATCTGCCTGTCTGGAGATAGGACTATAACTTGTATAAAGGTCTCACCAGCCGGCATATGTGAACATTATAAAAGAAAAATGTATATATTGTCAGTCATTGATCTGTCATTAGAAGACATTTGTGATCTGCTGGGGATGTCTGAGCTCCCTCCCCTCCCCCACACAAAGGGTCTGACTGTGACCCACAAATCCCAAATTGATCCTGAGTACAGTAACTGTAAAATGTATAATCATCCCCCTTGTCTATTATATAGGGTGGAATAATCATCCCCCTTGTCTATTATACAGGGTGTAATAATTCTCTCCTTTTCTCCTATACAGGGTGTTGTATTGTGTAACTTCAGCCTCAAACCCGGTCACTCCATAGAGGTGAAGGGCTTTGTCACGGACCTGGCCGGAGCAGAGGCTGTTGGAGAGGACTGTGTGCGGGCCTGTTGCCCACCGATTATTGGCCCTAGCATTTGAGGTGAATGAGAAATCCAGTCTGAACTGTATTAATCGGACTCAGTCATGTATATATTGTATGGGGACTCCTTACTGTATATTTGTGTCCCTGAAGAGGGAGGGGGGATTCCTCCAGCAGCCCCCTGCTGATAAGACTGATTTATTCTGTTGGGACACATCCTGTGAGGAGATACTGGTGTTATCAACATGTGTTTATGTTAATTGAGAGAGCTGATCACATTAGCCACCAGCACTGGCTAATAGACGAATGGTCTAGGCTGAGGAGGGGGGAGATTGTTAATTGTAATTAGCTCCAGCTATTGTGTTTATATTAATGTGTGAAGCTCGGTGCCCACAAGACTGTCGTCTGGGTATATTTTGTAGTAAATTAGCTCATGTTAATTAGGTTAGCTTTGAGTCATCCCTGCTGTATAAAGGTCTGTGAGATCTCAAATAAAAAGTTAGTTCTGATGTACTCCAAGACTGGTGTCTAGTTCTTGGGGTTCCTATAGCCAGATCCATTGGACTCGTGTTCCAGAACTTGGGAAGCGGTATATGACGGAAGCACTCAAGTGGAGTGTGGGGCGTTCCGTGACAGGCTTCATTTCGGAGGGCTGTAAACAGTAAGTCCCGGGTCTTTCCTTGGATACTTATTATACAATATACATCTTCTCTCTGTAGAATACAATATTTTGCCAAAAGTAGAAGTGTGCTCTGTATACAATACATCCTACTGACCCCTCCTCACTGGGAATTTGTTCCCAGTTCCTACCTGACAGAAGATTGTTTTGCTCAGTGCAATTTTTAGCTTTTTTTTTATTTTTTATTTTTTTTGTTTTTTGTTTTTTCCCCTTCTACATTGTGACAAAATGTCATCTTGGATAAATGGATAAAAAAATTTTGACTTACCAGCTGTCTTCTGAATTCTGACAAACATTCTGTCTTTCTCTCCTCTTGGACACAAACCTGTATAGCTGCAGGCACTGTGGAGAAATTAATCCTCAAATTTATGGTAGAAATCACTACATCACTATCACATACCTAGTTAGAGGTCAAAATGGCAGCAGGGAGTGAAAGGGCACAAAGTAGTAGTGACTTCTCTGCTCCTCCATCTCCCAGCAGTGACTGAGCAGCTCAACCCAGCTTTAACTTTTAGTTCAGCTCCCCCTCCTAGTAGTGACTCCTTAGCCAGGATGAATTTTTCCACAGTGGCTGCAACACAGTGGCTGCAACCTCCATTGAAGGATTGCATTAAGCTTACTCTTACCACTTGTTTAGAATATGTAAATAACTGTCCATATGGCTACAGGTTCACTTTGGGTATCTTTTGGTATGGGGACATGGTTTTTCCAGGACCCTGTTTGTTTAAGTGTTTTTTTTTGTTTGTTTTTTTTCAAGCAACCTGTTAGTGTTAAGTCTCCTAATTGGCTAATCCAATTCATAGTTAATTTGCTATTATGAATTGTCATTAAAAGTTGCAGAGGTGCCTCTGTAACCCATGGGAGTACCACTGGTGAAGGACTCGGTACTATATCCAACAAGGTCAGCTGAGCAGAACAATGTGTTTGTCTTTTCTAGGTTTGCCATAAACTTGGGAACAGGTGATAAGAATTATGTGCTACACTTTAACCCTCGCTTTGATGCCCCTGATGTTAAGAAGACCATAATCTTGAACTCGATGGTGGACAATGTCTGGGGAGCCGAGGAGAAGGAAAGCTTCTTCCCCTTCCAGGAGGGGTCAGACACCACGGTAAGTCTATGCTGGGCGGGGCAGGACAAATGTTGGATGGGGCAATGTGGTATCGCTGTTCATATTGGACACATAATATCCATCTCAGAATAATGCAGTAGGCGGCCAATGATGGCTTGGGTCAGGGGTATTTACACTTTGCTATGATTGTCCATTTAACCACTGGGCACTTAAACCCCCTTCCTAACCAGACCAATTTTCAGCTTTCAGTGCTCTCACATTTTGAATGACAATTACTCAGTCATACAACACTGTACCCATATGAATTTTTTTTTTCACACAAATAGAGCTTTCTTTTGGTGGTACTTAATTTTTTTTTTTTTTTTTTTTTTTTTTTTTTTTTTTTTGCGCTATAAAAGAAAAAAGACTGAATTATGTAAAGAATTTTTCTTTGTAATAAAATTTAGTAATTTTTCTTAAATTTTGGCCAAAATGTATACTGCTACATATATTTGGTTAAAATAAGTACATTGGTGTATATTTGGTCTTTGTGAGTCCAAAAGCTATGGTGCCAATATCTGGAAATTGATCACACCTGAAGTACTGACAACCTATCTAATTGAGACCTTAACATGCCAGAAAAGTGTGAATACCTCCCAAATAACCCCTTTTTGGAAAGACATTTCAAGGTATTTAGAAAGATGCATGGTGAGTTTTTTGAAGTTGGGTGTGTGTGTGTGTGTGTGGTTTTTTTTTTTTTTTTTTTTTTTTTTTTTTTTTTTCACAATTGTCATTAGCAGGTCATTTCTCAAACAGCATATGCATACCACAAATTGCACCCAAAACACATTCTGCTATTACTCCCGAGTAAGGCGATACCACATGTGAGACTTTTACATAGTGTGGCCACATACAGAGGCCCAACATGCAGGGAGCACCTTAAGGCATTCTGGAGCACCCAGGCCAATTCTGACATTTCTCTCCTACATGAAAAAATCATTTATTTGCTAGAAAATTACATAGAACCCAAAACATTTTTTTGGGGGGGAAAATTTTGTGCTAAAAAAAAAAAAGTTTGCCCAATCTTTTTGCATAATGTGAAAGATGACGTTGCGCCGAGTAAATAGATGCCTAATATGTCACCCTTCAAAATTGCATAAGCTCGTGGAATGGTGCCAAGCTTCGCTACTTAAAAATCCCCATAGGCGACGCTTTAAATGTTTTTTTTTTGTTTTGTTTTTTTTCTAGCTACATGTTTTGAGTTAGAGGTCTAGAGCTAAAGTTATTGCTCTCACTCTACTGATCGCAGTGATGCCTCACATGTGTGGTTTGAACACTGTTTTCATATGTGGGCAGGACTTAGGCAATGGATATTACTGATGGTGATTACTGTTCATGGCTATTGTATAACATATGTGTCCATAATACCCTTTACCTTAATAACCCCCAAGCCATAAAATGCTACGACCCTTCCCTTCTTTCCCCCCCAGAAAATGAGACCACACCAATCTGGAGTAAATAATTGGCCGTAGCAGCCAATTCCCTTAATCAACTAAATGGAATTCTCATAAAAATATATAACTGTATGGAGAAAAAACACACCTGAAATACACCACCCCCCATCTGTTAGATACTCCCGTTGGTCTTTGCAGGGAAAACCCACTAAACTTGCAACTTGATCCAATCTGGCACTGCGGTACCTTAACTAAACAATAGGCCTCCAGCTGACATGCTAGCTCGGAGACAACAAACAATTGACTGCAGTGCACCAATAACTAAAATTCCAGCTAAAACCCCTGTTAACTGGAATATCAACAAACGGGCCTCATACTACTGATGGGTCCCAACTCTTCATATCTGTGGTTTAAACCTTCACCTGAAAAGTCCAATGCCACAGCACACACCAGGGGAAAACCTTACCCTTGTGTGCCCTGCCAAACCCTCAAAGCTCGCTGGATTCCGTCCTGCAAACCCAAGGCCCACAGGTCAATCCCTACATCATTCAGGTGTACCCCATCCCTCCTCAAATACCTCCACGTGTCAACTTCCAACTCAAGGTGTCTGACTGCAATCCTGCCATTCCTGACCACAAACCCACTCACATCCTTGTTCACCTTCTTCCTGGCCCGGTTGATCTTATCCAGACCTCGCTAACCTCCAGGTGGTACGAGCCACAATGTCCGACCATACAATAATCATGTGTGGAATGGCCATTCTGAGTTGCCAAAAATCAAATTTGATGTCCCGCACCAAATCCAACATTGACTTGGCTCCTAAGTCATTTCCACCCACGTGGAGAACCAACACGTCTGGAGGACAATCCAACCGTACAAATTTTCGCACTTCTGACACTGTTCTACCCCACAGCATGCCCGGGACCCCCAACCACCGGAGGCAGGCCTCCTGTCTGGAAAAACCTAATTGTCTCCCATCCGGCCTTGCGTCTCCTCTCCTTGCCCCCCAACACACATATGAGTGGCCCACTATCCATACCCGGCACTGTGGTCTACCTGAAAAATAAAACAAATACCCAGCACATCAATGAATCACACATATATACAATTGTCATCAACAATCTTGGAAACCAACAACCTTAATCAAGTAAAAAAACCCTGCCCTCCCCCTTTTTTTGATTTTTTTTTTTTTTTTTTTTTTTTTTTTTTTTTATATTGTGAAATCTGTTACGCCAAGTAAATTGATACCCATCATGTCACGCTTCAAAATTGCGCCCGCGGAATGGCGTCAAACTTTTACCCTTAAATCTCCATAGGCGACGTTTAAAAAATTCTACAGATAGCATGTTTTGCGTTACAGAGGAGGTCTAGGGCTAGAATTATTGCTCACTCTACCGGTCGCGGCGATACCTCACATGTGTGGTTTGACCACCATTTTCATATGCGGGCGCTACTCACGTATGCGTTCGCTTCTGCGCGCGAGCTCGTCGGGACAGGGCGCTTTAAAAAAAATTATATTTTCACTGTTTTTAAAAAAATAAATAAATTTGGATCACTTTTTATTCCTATTACAAGGAATGTAAACATCCCTTGTAATAGAAAAAAGCATGACAGGTCCTCTTAAATATGAGATCTGGGGTCAAAGTCCTCAGATCTCATATTTAGACTAAAATGCAAAAAATAAAAAAAAATAAACTCTCTTAAAAAAAAATGACACAAAAAAAAATTGTGCCTTTAAGAGAAGTGGACGGAGCTGACGTAATGACGTCGCTCCGGCCGTCACATGGTATGGAGACGGGTGGGGGCCATCTTGGCCTCACTCGTCTCCATACCTAAGCAGCGAAAGGACCCGATCGCCTCCGCCGCTACCGACTGCTCCGGTAAGCGGCGGGAGGGGGGGGTGGCACCTCTCCCGCCGCCGATAACGGTGATCTTGCGGCGAACCCGCTGCAGAGACCACCATTATCGTGTACAGAACCGCCCGCTGAAAAGATGGATACCTCGGTTGTGGCAGCAGCTGCTGCCGTTACCGAGATATCCATCTTTAAAAAAATGATTGTGTGTATATATACAGTGGGCGGTCCGGAAGTGGTTAAACATTCAGTAAATGAGGGCGAACATAAGATTGAAACCTTCTAGATTCCCATCTCCCAATTCTTTTCACCGCCTCCTCGTCTAGTCCCCAACGAACTGCTTCAGTAGCCGCCCCAATCCGAAAGGAATGAGACAAACTTTTGCTACCCTAGACCCAAAGCCCCCAAACATTTCTTAAAAATTGCAATCAATTGAAAACGAGATGGCAACAGCCCATCCCGATGCACCAAAAAAGAACCTGCCACGTCTGGGTGTACTGCGAGGAAATCCCTCACCAACTTTACTAAGGGAGAGCCCAGCAGCGAAAACACCTGCACCATCTTCCCCTTACCCCGCTGATCTGTTTGATTTTTTTTTTTTTTAACCAGTATGAATAGCTTGTCCACTCCACATCTGATGTCCTGCACCCCTATCCCCCCTGATACCGTCTTAGAGGGGCTAACTAGTTCACTAATCCTAAACGCCCCAAAAAATGCCAATACAAATGCCGCCTTAAACAGAACAACCTCATACTCCGAGGAACAGGCCAGTCCCAACTGTACCAGTAACTTGCCTAACAGCTCAAACGACACAGGCCGCCTCGCATCCTTATTTGGTATGGCACGCCGGTAACCCTTTAGCACCTGTCTAACCCAGAAATGTTTAGTGAAGTCAGGTAAACCGTGAAATTTAAACCAACGCCAACCCTGCCAGTTTTTTCTCTAGCCCCGACACTGAAACCCCATCCATCAATTTTCGAGAGACAAAATATAAAACCAACAACCTGAGATTCCCTTCCTCCTGTCCATCCGCTACCTGTTTTACCATGTACACCCATTCCTGCCATACCCTGTGGTAAGCTGACCAAGTCGCTTCACTCACCAATCGCCTGATCCAGTCAGCTACTCTTCCAAGGCAATTCTCCACAGCCACTCGGGACAAGGGACCCCGCTCTGTTCTGCCCCTGGTGCCAATTCCCGAAACCTGTCCCACTGAAAGCGAGACAACACATCAGCAATGACATTTTCTCCCTTCGTCTTTCAGGACAGCACCTGGAGAGAGCGCAGCTCCACCCACTTTCCCAGGAAACACTGCAGTCAGTTTCTTTAAAGACCGGACACTTCCACCATGGCCTCAGTTGTAGTGTTTCCTCCGCCATGGTGGAAGCGCTGCAGGGAACCAGGGGTGTGCTGCGCTTTCTCCAGGTGGTGAAAGTAGGGGGCATACCGGGTTGTTGTTGTTTTTTTTTTCCCTAGAAGACAGCCCAGCATCCTCCCTGACGTGTGGGGGATTCTCTGGTGCCTCCTCCTCTTCATGCTCGGCGAGAGCCAGGCTGCGAGTGTCCCGCTCCTACAGACCGGTGGCAGGGCTGTGGAGTAGCGCGGCGTCTATTCTGCGGACCGCACGCCTTCCGGGTTCGGATGGCAAACGCGTCATTTCCGACTGGGGGCGGGGCCTTGAGTGGCGCGACGCGGGTTCCGGCCGCTGGAACGCAGGAGGAAGGGGCGGTCTCTGCGGCTGATGTCATTTCCGGCCCTCGCAGCGGTGAGCGGCCCGGGAAAATTAAATAAAAGTGCACAGACGCCGCTGTTTGTCCCGTCAACAATGGAGGACGATCAGACGGCGGTAGCAGGAGCCACACCAATCAGCCAGGCTCAGGTAAGCAGGGACATTGGTCTCTGTCTTTACTCTATGGGCATTTGTGATATAGATAGATAGATAGATACCCTTAAAAAAAAGGGGGGGCCTGCAGATCACTTTTCCTGAGTACTAAAGGAAGGATAAGTGATTGATTATTTTTTAAGGTGGATCTGTGGGGTGATTCACCGGCTGTGGAACAGGACATAGGGGTTAAAGGGTTAACTTCCTTGGTGGTGTTTTTTCTGTGTTCCTTTTTTATACAGCATATAAACTGTTTTGGATGAAATATGGTTCAGCAAATGTCTTTTTTTTTTCCCTTGGGATATTGCAGAAGGCTAAAGAAAAGACCAAGCATGTCTCCCCTATTAAAAGGAAATGTCCCTCTTGTAAGGGGTTACTGAGGGATTCCTGGACCAAGATATTATGCAAATCTTGTATTGCGGACATAGTTAAGGAGGAGACAGCTCCTGCTAGTCCTGCAACTCAGCAAAGCGAATTGCTGAGCTCTTTCAGGAAGGAACTGGCAGACACCTTTGAGTCCTTCAGGTCCTACCTGGATAGGCGTCCAACGGCGCATAGCAGTATGGTGCCACATTCTCAATCCTCTGTTTCAGCATCCAGAGGGGGCAGCGACTCAGAGGAGGAAGAAAGTAACGTTTTACTAAATTCTGACGAGGAAGCGGAAGAAGTAAATGAAGCTTCTTCTTCTTCTAGGTACAAACTATCCCTTGAGGAGGTAGATGATCTTCTAAAGACAATACACACTACCCTTAACATCACAGAGGATAAAACTCAGCTATCCTTACACGATAGGATGTTTCAGGGCCTTGGGGAGGAAAAACACAGGGTTTTTCCTGTACATAAGTTTTTATCAGAAACCATTAAGAGGGAGTGGAAGGATCCAGAAAGAGCCCCTTTCTTTTCTAAATCTCTCAAGCGGAGGTTTCCGTTTGATAAGGATAGCTCGCATATCTGGAACAAAAAACCAAGACTGGACGCAGCGTTTTCCCAGGTATCAAGGAATACTGACCTGGCGTTTGAGGACATGGGTATCCTTAAGGATACCATGGACAAAAAGGCAGACTCCCTATTAAGGAAGGCATGGGATTCATCTTTAGCAAATTTGAAACCTGCCATGGCCTCAACGGTGGTAGCCAGAAATCTGGAACACTGGCTGGAGCAGCTGAAGGCCCACATTGAGGCAGGGACGCCTTGTAAGGATCTGCTAGATACGCTCCCAGTGTTATCAAAGGCAGTAGGGTATATAGCAGATGCCTCAGCAGAGTCAATCAGGATGTCAGCCAGATCCACAGCTCTGATAAACTCAGCTCGCAGGGCGTTATGGGTCAAGACATGGACAGGGGATACTGCTTCAAAAACAAAATTATGCGGTTTACCCTTTGAGGGGGATCTGGTGTTTGGCCCTGGGCTGGAAGCTATACTTGACAGAACAGCTGACAAAAAGAAAGCTTTCCCTATAAAGAAAAAGGTGATTCCGCAGGGCAACAAGAATTTTCGTGCTTTTCGGAAAACCCCAGATACCAAAGAGGCAGGCTACAAAAGGCCTTGGAAATCTCAAAGAGGGAGGGGCAAGTCAGGAGTACTTTTTCGCCCCCCCCCCGACCACAAGCACTAAAACCCAGTGACGGTCATCCAACTGTGGGAGCAAGGCTACAGACCTTCTTTTTACAGTGGAAGACTATAACGAACAGCCAGTTTATCCTCAAGACCATTATGGAGGGTTACAGGCTGGAATTTTCTCAACCTCCTCCTGTTCGTTTTTACATAACCCAGGCTCCCCGAGACTCAGAAAAGTCACTAGCAATGACAGCTATCCTGAAAGACTTGATGCTACAAAAAGTGATCGTGAACGTGCCCCCCGGGGAATTAGAACAGGGGTGCTATTCACACATATTTCTTGTGAAGAAGCCGTCGGGGAAAATTCAGGCTCATCCTGAACCTGAAGATTCTAAACAAGACTATCAGGTACAAGAAATTCAAAATGGACACAATATTCTCAATGAAGAGTCTCCTGACCCCAGGATGTTTTATGGCGTCCATAGACCTGAGAGATGCATACTTACATGTACCAGTAGCATCAACCTCTCAGAAACACAAGGTTTGCGATTAAAACTGGGGGAATCTCCCCTTCATTTCCAGTTCAGAGCTCTCCCTTTCGGGCTGTCATCCTCTCCGAGGATTTTTACAAAGATCCTGGCAGAGGCCTTAGCCCCACTCAGAGTAGAGGGGGTATCAGTCCTGCCCTATCTAGACGATCTACTAATTTTTGCCAAAACAAGGGACCTATTAGTGAGAGATCTGGAAAAGACAATGAGACACCTGGTGGGTCTAGGATGGATAATAAACGAGGAGAAATCAAACTTGATTCCATCACAGACCATACTATTCCTGGGCTACACAATAGATTCCATCCAGGAGAGAATTTTTCTCCCCGAAGGGAAGAGGGAGAAGCTTCAGGGGGCAGTAAAGAAGACTCAGACAAATACGCCAATCTCCATAAGAGCAGCTATGTCGGTCTTAGGGCTACTCACTGCAACTATTCCAGCAGTGCAGTGGGCATGTCTACATACAAGGGAGCTCCAGCAGGCAATTTTAACGAGTTGGTCCTATGGAGAGTCCCTGGAAAAATTAAGGATACCTACACGGGTTCAGAGGAAGCTTTGGTGGTGGAGAAATCACTCAAACCTGAACAAGGGTCTGCTCTGGGGCTTTCCTTTGGAGAAAAGACTAACCACAGACGCAAGTTCCTGGGGTTGGGGCGCCCACCTGGACGAGCAGATGGCTCAGGGGAGTTGGACAGACTGGGAAGCCAGAAAGTCCTCCAATTGGAGAGAGCTAAGGGCTATTCTCCTGGGTCTATGGGCCTTCGAAAAAAACAGTCCGGAACCATCATGTTCAGGTTCTATTGGACAATGCCACAGCGGTGGCTTGTATATCAAGACAGGGAGGAACAAGGAGCAGGGCTCTGCTATCCTTGGCACTCCAGATTCTAGCCTGGGCAGAAAACAATCTAAACTCCATAACAGCGATACATCTGAAGGGAGATTTGAACCTTCTAGCAGACTTTCTGAGCAGAGAAAGAATACTGGAAGCAGAATGGAGTCTGAATACAGGAACTTTCCAAAAACTAACAAAGATGGGGAGTACCCCAAATAGATGTTTTTGCATCCCAAAAGAATGCAAAAGTAGAGGCCTTCTTCTCACTAAACAGACAGGATCAGGCAGAGGGGTTGGATGCATTAGCGCAGCCATGGAACTTCCAGTTGTGCTACGCTTTTCCCCCCTTTCAGATGATCCCCTTGGTCTTAAGAAAGCTACAGAAAGAGAACACGAGTGATTCTAGTGGCCCCTTTCTGGCCCAAACGGGCTTGGTTCGCAACAATACAGGGGATGGCGGTGGAACCTTATTGGGAGCTTCCACTACGGAAGGACCTCCTAACGCAGGGCCCCCTTCATCACCCAAATACCCAGCATCTCAGGTTGACAGGTTGGTTACTGAGGAGCAGATGTAAAAAAATAAGGGCCTTTCAGATAAGCTGGTCTCTACCCTGCTGAATAGTCGTAAGGAGGTTACCAGGGCCATCTACTTCAAAACGTGGAAGCGCTTTAATAGCTGGTGTGCGACTAGGATACTTTCGCCACAGGAAATTGCTCCAGTGCTAGAATTTCTCCATGAGGGAATGGAGATGGGGTTGGCAGCTAGCACCCTAAAGGTGCAGGTAGCTGCATTATCGGTTTTCCTTGAGACAATTATCTAGGGAGCCGCTCATCATTAGGTTTTTCAAGGCATTGGCCAGAGCTAGGCCAATACCTTTTTGTTTTTTCCTAGATGGGACCTGTCTGTGGTTCTGCGAGGTCTAATTAAAGGGCCTTTTGAACCTCCAGAGGAAGCATCAATCAGGCTATGGTCGTTAAAAAATAGTCCTGTTAGTAGCAGTAACTTCAGCTAGGAGAATAAGCGAGTTACAAGCTCTTTCCATAAGAGAACCCTTTTGTTATATTTTTCCAGACCGGGTAGTGCTAAAAACTGACCCGGGTTTCTTGCCAAAGGTGGCATCAGCATTTCATAGGGAACAAGAGATAATTCTCCCTACTTTTTGTCCTAACCCGTCCAGTGCTAAGGAGAGGTCTTTCCATTCCCTGGACGTGAGAAGGTGTTTATTACACTATATAGAGATAACAAAAGATTTCAGAAGATCAGATTCGTTCTTTGTTCTCTTCTCTGGTCCACGGAAGGGGTATAGAGCATCCAAAAGCACCATAGGTAGGTGGCTCAGAATGGCCATCAGCGAAGCTTATAAAGCTTCAGGAGCAGAGCCCCCTAAGGGGGTAGTAGCCCATTCAACAAGGGCAGTAGCAACGTCCTGGGCAGAGAGGGCAGGGGCTTCCCCGGGTCGGATCTGTAAAGCGGCCACGTGGACAAGTTTCTCCACCTTCACCCGCCACTACAGGTTGGACTTGCTATCAGCAGCGGAACAATCGTTTGGCAGGAAGGTCCTGCAGGCGGTGGTCCCACCCTAGAGTAAGTACTCTTTTATCTCCAGGTGCTGTCCTGAAAGACGAAGGGAGAAAACCCTAGTTAGACTTACCGGTAACGGTATTTCTACGAGTCTTTCAGGACAGTGCCGATGACCCGCCCTAAATTTTAAGGTTATAAGATGTGTTATTGCTGTGTTCTGCTTATCTAATTTCAGCATGGCTGGAGGTACTCTATCCACAACTGAGGCCATGGTGGAAGTGTCCGGTCTTTAAAGAAACTGACTGCAGTGTTTCCTGGGAAAGTGGGTGGAGCTGCGCTCTCTCCAGGTGCTGTCCTGAAAGACTCGTAGAAATACCGGTAAGTCTAACTAGGGTTTTCCACCCCAGGGAGGTGAACAGCATAAATAAACACGTTCAACTGTAGGCAACGTAGAACTAGGTGCCTGAGAAACCTAATTACTGGCGGCGATGCAGCAGACATTTTGTTAATCACCTGAACTACCCCCAAATTGTCCCCGTGAAACCTCACTTTTAAATTTTGGAAAGATTCCCCCCACAATTCCACTGCTAAAACCACAGGGAACAACTCCAGCAGTAACAAATTTTTTAGGAGCCCAGCATCCTTCCATGCCTGCGGCCAAGGCCCCGCACTCCACTTACCTTGGAAAAAAGCTCCAAAGCCCACAGAGCCTGCCGCATCCGTGTACAGCTCCAGTTCGAAATTGCTAACTGGACCTGACATCCACAGAGCCCTGCCGTTAAAATTAGCCAGGAACGTGTGCCATACTGTCAGGTCCTCCCTATGTGCCTTCACCAAGCGCACATAGTGCTTGGGAGACGTAACCCCCGCAGTACTTGCAGACAGCCGCCTGCAGAATACCCGCCCCATGGGCAATATGCGACACGCAAAATTTAGCTTACCTAATAACGATTGTAAGCTGTACTTTGCAAAGTCCCAAGATCCCCCGAATCTCTGCCTTCAATGCCTCCAACTTGTCCTCCGGCAGCCTGCATTCCATGGCATCTGAGTCTAAAACTATGGCTAGAAAACTCAACATTGTCCTAGGACCTTCCGTCTTATCCGGTGCCAAAGGAATGCCAAATTTGTCAGCAATATGCTCCAGCGTTGCCAACAAGACCGCACAAACTTCGGATGCAGGTGGGCCCACGCAGAGAAAATCATCCAGATAATGGAATTCACTCCCGCAACGTCTCGTACCACCCACTCAATGAAAGAACTGAACTTTTCAAACAGTGCACAGGATATGGAACACCCCATGGGCAGGCAGCGATCCACATAATATTCCTCCTGCCAAAAGCAACCCAACAAACAAACTGTCCGGGTGAACCGGGAGCAAATGAAAAGCCGACTCAATGTCAGCTTTCGCCATCAGTGCCCCCGCCCATACTTCCTAACCCAAAATACTGCGGCGTCAAAAGACGTGTAGGAAACCGCGCCTACTTCCGGGTCAATAGCATCATTCACCGAACCCCCTTTTGGGAATGACAAATGGTGAATGAGCCTGAACTTATTGGGCTCTTTTTTTCGGTGACACCACCAGATCCTGTATTGGCAAAAAAGGAAAAGGACCACCCATGCGGCCCAACACAACCTTCTTCTGTAGTTTCTCCGAAACCACGTCCGCATGTTGTAAGGCTGACCACAAATTGCGTGACAAGGGAGTATTGACCAGACGTGACGGAATTCTAAACCCTTCCAAAAAACCTAGGCCCAACAACCGCGCTGCCTCCCTATCGGGGTACCTATCGAGGAAAGGTTGCATCTTTCCCACCATCACCGGCGTTGTCCCCCTTGCTAACAGACTCCCCGGTACAGCTTTTACCCTGTTTAAAACAACGGGACCCAGGGTTTCCTCCCCCACAACCTGAACATTCGTGCTTGTATTTGCACGACCCCCCCCAAATCTGCAGACACCCTCGTTGAATTGCCAACACACCCCTTTTTTTTTTTTTTTTTTTTTTCTTGCGGCCAATTGTCCAGGGGTTGGATGAGCCACCGCCCCCCCCCCCCCCCCCTGAAAAAACTGACTCGCGGGCCTCGCCGATATCATAAGGCGCATCCACAAACTGATGTCCTTATGATCCCACCTCAAGGACGGGCGGATAGCCCTCCGCTGCCTAAACTGCTCATTGTACCGGAGCCACGCTGTTCCCCCGTAGACTCTATGCCTCTCCCACGGCGTCCAAATAACAGAACAGTGTCGAGCAGTGTTCCGGGTTCTTTTCCCCAATCACACTTGCCATAATCGCAAAGGCCTGCAGCCAATTCGCGAAAGTCCTAGGGATGAGCCTATATCCTCTTTTTTCTTTTTTTTTTTTTTTTTTTTTTTTTTTTTTTTATATTGTCTGCCGGCTTCACCCTATCCAAATTGAACTTTTCCAGCGGTAGGAGCGCAAAAATCTCTACATTAATCTCCCTTCCAAATTTTTTCCCTTACTTCAGGTTTAAGATGTGCTCCGAGGGGCCCCTCGAAACACACATACTTCGCATTTTGCAGCATCCGCCAACCTTACTAAGTCCTGTTTTTTTTAGTACCCTCCCCCGATGATCCCTCCGGCGTCGTAGATGCTACGTCCTTATCAGCCGCCACAGCGACCTCAGTCGCGGGTGCCGCCGCCTCCGTAGCAGGCCCTTGTGAAGTCCCCATGACCATTGCCGCCCCCTCCCCGACCCCAGGAGCCACCCATGCTGCCGCCAGTGACTGCGTACCACCCGACCCCATTTCAAACCTATGCACTAACTCTTTCAAACCCGCTAAAAATGCCTGCAACCCAGCATCCGCTGTAGCACGGTCTGCTACCAATGCGGCCGGAGCTAGAGGCACGGTCGCAGCCGACCGCCCCGCTGAAACATGTACCCCACCATTGCTCATCCCACTACCCCCCCCCCCCCCCCCCCATTAACATCCCCTACACATGCATTGTTACATATTGACTCACCGGGATGCCTGGAAGGGGTCCTGTCTCCACCACCGTCGGACCTCCGCGCTGCCCATCGTCGTCCGACTGCGACAGCTCTCCTTCAGACCGGTCAACCGCCATCTCTTCGTCACTTGCTGACAGCCCTGCAGCGGAAGCGTCACTGGATGCTGGAGATCAGTGATTTTCCAAGCTCCTCCCGGCTCTCAATCCACCCACTGACTTGTGCGTTGCTTTTCTGTGCCCACTGTCTTTTGTTTCGCAGTGCTGCACAAGGCCACTGCCAGCAACTATCTTCCTCACCTGACAAAGGGGGCCCACCTGCCGCTGATCTGGGGTGCCTGGCTGCCGTCTCTGATCCTGTCCCCCGCCGAAGCCCCCCCGCCGCAGCAGAGCCAGTAGCCGAGCACACTGTCTTCTCACTTGTAGGCCCAGCATCCGCCCTGGAGCTGCTGGCGCTGTCTCCTCTCACCCCTGGGCCTGTCTGCGACTGCCGCCCCGTCCCCCTCACTACATGTGCTGCTGAGCGCTTCACAGGCGGCCCTGATAACGGCCGACCCGCACGGACATGCTGCCTACATGCTCGGGGAGGGGGGTCTGGGGAGAAGCGATCTGGCGGCCGAGAACGCCGGCCTCGCACCGCATCATTACCCACTGAAGTGGCTGCAGGGGAAGCCTTGCCCAGCGCTGCTGAGTCTCTCCTCAAGCCATCCCTGTCCCTTGGATGCCGCTTCAGCCTAGCAAATTAACTGCTCCACTGCTGCCATGCTTCCAGCTAAGCTCGTTCCTCCTCGCAAACTGAGCTCCCTTGCAAACTAACTCTGCTCCACCTCTTCCTTCCATCTAACCAATCCCAGCCTCTTTTACAACAACTCTCCTTATTATGCTATCCCTGTTAACACTGTCATGCCCGCCCTGCGCCCATTGCATTTTATTACTTTTGCTCCGGGCTTTCTTTTCTGGTGCAGAATTCTTTAGAAGTAACCAGGCTTAATTCTATATGTGGTCGCATATGAAATGACTGACCCAGAATCATAATTTTTTTTTTTTTTTTTTTTTTTTTTTTTTTTTTTTTTTTTTACCCCAAGTCATTCATAGTAGATGGGACACCTGTCAAGGACTCGTATAAATTGGAGCTGTGGCAGATGAGGCTCTTATCAGGACAGACATCTATTGGGGGGGGCCTGGAAGGGGGAGATGGGTTTAAGTGTAGAAGAATGATATGCTTTGCAGAGATGGTTAGTTCATGGTGGTCTGCAGATTATTTAACTCTTTCATGACTAAGCCTATTTTTTGAAATTTGGTGTTTACAAGTTAAAATCCGTATTTTTTTGCTTAGAACCTCCAAAAATTATGTATATTTTAGCAGAGAATCTAGAGAATAAAATGGAGATTGTTGCAATATTTTATATCGCACGGTATTTGTGCAGCGGTGTTTTAAACGCAAATTTGTGGAAAAGGGACACTCATGAATTTAAAAAAATCCAAATTGTAAAGTTACCCCAATTTTTTTTTTTGTATAATGTGAAAGATGTTACGCCGAGTAAATAGATGCCAAACATGTCACATGTCAATCATTTATAATTGCACGCACTCGTGGAATGGCAACAAACTACGGTACCTAAGAATTTCCATATGCAATGCTTTAAATTTTTTTTTTTTTTTTTTTTTTTTTTTACGGCTACCAGGTTAGTTAGAGGAGGTCTAGTGGTAGAATTATTGCTCTCACTCTGACGATCGCGGCGATACGTCACGTGTGATTTTAACACCATTTACATATGCGTGCGACTTCCGTATGCGTTTTTCTTTGCTGCGCGAGCTCACAGGGGTGCTTTAAAAAATTTTTCTTGCGTATTTTTTAAATTCATAAATTGTTTAAAAAAAAAAGTTGTTTTGACTTTTTTTTTTTTTATTGCTGTCACAAGGAATGTAAACATCCCTTGTGACAGTAATAGGTGGTGACAGGTACTCTTTATGGAGGGATCGGGGGTCTAAAAGACCTCCAATCCCTCCTTTACACTTCAAAGCATTCAGATCGCCGAAAACGGCAATTCTGAATACTGTGTACTTTTTTAAATCTGTGCCATTGGCAGCCGAGTAAACGGGAATCAACGTCATTTTGTCGCTTACCCGTTTACAATTTGAAGTCTGGAACAAAGCTGCCCACGGCTTCTTTCCAGCCCGCCCCAACCGCCGGAGGCCTTGGATTGGTCACTGGGCCTTCCGATAGCACAGGAGGCCCGGCAAAAGCGGCGGGAGGGGGGGACGTCCCCTCCCGCTGCTCCGGTATAACAGCCGAGCGGCTTTTAGCTGCATCGGTTGTTATACATGGATAGCCAATCGCCGTCTCTAAACAGTACCGGGATGATGCCTGCAGCTGCAGGTATCATCCCGTTATAACCCCCGAAAGCCGAGTATGCACATCTGCATACGGTTGGCGGGAAGGGGTAAACTCCTGAGAATAACCGAGAAGCATAACATTCCCATTGTTATGCACACATCAAATTCCAAGCCCTGCCCCCTAGGATTCACTGAAATGCCAGCATCTCAGTGTTCAGCTGTGGCACTGTTCTCTCCTTCGGCATGTTTAGCTGGCATGGCATCCAGTAGCCTTTCTCAATGTTTTTGCTATAGAGAAACCCTTTACATCTTCAGGTAAAACATTCATGTGTTTGGGGGGGCGGGTATAAGCAGGCACAGTCAAATGGTGAGGGTAACTGGCCAAAACTCAATGAAACCCTGGGTGATGATGGCTGGCATACCTGGACTCCAGCTATTGACCTCTTGAGGGCCCCAGTCATTATTCTGACAGATACACCGTACTCTGAGACCCTGTCACTAGTACATTGAAGTGTTTTTGTTTTTCTCCTGCCACACAAATGCTTAAGATAAGCTATGTGCATATATTGTCTTGTGGAAAGATATTTGTTGACATGAACAGTATGGTGGTAAAGTCCTTGTGTCTCTGGCCATCACTCATTGACTTTTTATAGTCCAGCAAGCTGACCCTGTGCCACCTCCTCCTTTTTCTTACAGATTTGCTTCCAGTTTGAGGAAGACAAGATCGGCATACAATTGCCTACCGGAAATCCTCTCTCCTTTCCAGTCCGCTTTCCCATAGAGGCGATCTCATACATGGCCATGAAAGACTTCCAGCTCAAGTCCATCATACTAAAATGAAGAATCTCACATGTCCATATCCAGGATCTGTGAAATGGCCATAGTGAACCATGAAGTGAATTATTTAATCCTTGCTGCTCTTGTAGATCTACGTTGTGCTTTGCTTACAGTAGTTCATGTATTAGACATGTCATCCACATTTCAAATAAAAACCAATGAGCTCTATTGTGTCTGATCAATCTTTTTTTTATTTGGTGCTAAACTGACTTTGGATTGATTTATGTATTTGATAGCGAGTCACTGCTGGCTGAATAGCACACGTCCTTAACCCTAAGGGGGGAAAAAGGGGGGGGGGGGTGGAAATGCATCAAAAACATGCAGACTGGAAAGTCTGAACTGGCCCTGAATTCTTGTATTTTCAGTAAAGTGATAAACTTTCTGCTCTTTAAAACTTTTTTTTTTTTTTTTTTTTTTTTGGCTCCAGATTGTATGGTGTATGCAGCTTTAATCCTAAACTTTTCAACAATAACCATTACATGCTGAAAAATACAATTTCACAAGGACCAATTGTGTAAATTTGCATACAAAAAATGAGCAGCTGCAGTGGTAGGTAGGGATGAGCTTCGAGTTTGAGTCAAACTCATGTTCGACTCGAACATTGGCTGTTCGCAAGTTTGCCGAACGGTCAACAATTTGGGGTGTTCGCAGCAAATTCGAATGCGGTGGGACACCCTTTTAAAAGTCTATGGGAGAAATCAAAAGTGCTAATTTTAAAGGCTTATATTCATGGTATTGTCATAAGTGTTTGGGGACCCGGGTCCTGCCCCTGTATCAATGCGAAAGTTTTAAAAATGGCCGTTTTTTTTTCAGGAGCAGTGATTTTATTCATGCTTAAAGTCAAACAAAAGTGTAATATCCCTTTAAATTTCGTACCGGGGGGGTGTCTATAGTATGCCTGTAAAGGGGCGCATGTTTCCCATGTTTAGAACAGTCTGACATCAAAATGACATTTCAAATTAAAGTCATTTAAAACTACTCACGGTTATTGCATTGCCGGTCCAACAATTTAAAAGGCCAAAATTTAAAAGGTGTGGGGTCCCCCAAAAATCCATACCAGACCCTTATCCAAGCATGCAACCTGGCAGGCTGCAGGAAAAGGGGGGGGGGGGGGGGACGAGGGCGCCCCCCCTCCTGAACTGTACCAGGCCACATGCTCTCAACATTGGGAGGGTGCTTTGGGGTAGCCCCCAAAACACCTTGTCCCAATGTTGAGGACAAGGGCCTCATCCCCACAACTCTGGCCGGTGGTTGTGGGGGTCTGCGGGGGGGTTTATCGGAATCTGGAAGCCCCCTTCAACGAGACCCCCATGATCCCGGCCCTCCCCTCTGTGTGAAACGGTAAGGGGGTAGTACCCCCTACCATTTCACTAAAAAACTGTCAAAAGTTAAAAATGACAGTTTTTGACAATTCCTTTTATTTAAATGCTTCTATCATTTGTTCTTGTTTAGCATCTCTTCTCCTTGGGCCGCTCTGCATCCATGATGGCATGGAGGGAGGCTCCAGCTCTTCTCTTCATCCTCTTCTCCAGGCCGCTCCGCATCCATGCTGACATGGTGGGAGGCTCCCGCTGTGTGACGTGTCTCCTCTTCTTACGGTTCTTAAATAACGGGGGGCAGGGCCACCCGGTGACCCCGCCCCATCTAACGCACGGGACTTCCCTGTGGCATTCCCTGTGACATCACAGGGAAGTCCCGCCAAGTCACCGTGCGTCAGAGGTGAGGTCACTGGATGGCCCTGCCCCCCCCCCCCCGTTATTTAAGAACCATCAGAAGAGGAGACTCGTCACACAGCGGGAGCCTCCCACCATGCTAGCATGGATGCGGAGCGGCCAGGAGAAGAGATGCTGGACGAGAACACCGGTGGAAGAACCAGAAGAAGGAAGAAAGAAGCATTTAAATAAAGGAATTGTCAAAAACTGTCTCGCCATTAACGTTTTTTAGTGAAGTGGCATTTCACACGGGGGGCTGGAATCTGGGGATCCCCTTGTTAAAGGGGGCTTCTAGATTCCGATAAGCCCCCGCCCACAGACACACAACCACTGGTAAGGGTTGTGGGGATGAGGCCCTTGTCCTCATCAACATGGGGACAAGGTGTTTTGGGGGCTACCCCAAAGCACCCTCCCAATGTTGAGGGCATGCGGCCTGGTACGGTTCAGGAGGGGGGGTGCTCTCTCATTCCCCCCTCTTTTCCTGTTGCGTGCTCGGATAAGGGTCTGGTATGGATTTTTGGGGGGACCCCACGCCATTTTTATTATTTTGGCGCAGGGTTCCCCTGTGGGGAATTCCCATGCCGTTTTTATCAATGAACTTTTATGTGTATTGTCGGACCGGCAATGCAATAGCCGCAAGTAGTTTTTAAATGACTTTTTTTTTCCTTCAAAATGTCATTTTGCTGTCAGACTGTTCTAAACACCGGAAACATGTGCCCCTTTACAGGCATACTATAGACACCCCCCAGCTACGAAATTTAAAGGGATATTACACTTTTATTTGACTTTAAGCAGTATTAAAATCACTGCTCCTGAAAAAACTGCAGTTTTTAAAACTTTTTTTGCATTGATCTATGTCCCCTGGGGCAGGACCCAGGTCCGCAAACACTTTTTATGACAATAACTTGCATATAAGCCTTTAAAATTAGCACTTTTGATTATTCATGTTCGTGTCCCATAGACTTTAACGGTGTTCACACTAACTTTTTTCCTGTTCGCATGTTCTGGTGCGAACTGAACAGGGGGGTGTTCGGCTCATCCCTAGTGGTAGGGTATGGGCAGTGAATTTTACCCCAGCAGAGGCAGTGCAAGGGGTGGAAGTTACTGTGTAGCACCCTGGAGTTTAGGCAGGGTTGCTCCTCAAAAATGTACTTGCCAGGAGTAGTTATCCTGGTTGATAAAGATCTGATTTCTCCCTAAGTTTGGCCTTGTTGCACTTTTCTCTTCTACCACTAGGTGCCCAGATACTTGGTGGTACTGGATAAGTAAGGGGAAACACAAGGTCAGGTTAGGGGTATATTGGGTATCCCAGCCAATTGGCAGGGGTTTTCTTGAATCCCTTGGCCTGCTGGGAGGGTATGTTAGGCGTGGGTGAAGCTTAAGAGGTATCGATTGCCAAGCTAGGGACCCAGCAGAGAAGGGGGGGGGTGACACTTGAAGATACCATGTGAAGATTGAAGGAGCTCAAGGGATTCAGTGATAGTAAGTCAGTGGGTCTAGTGAGAGACCGGGAGCAAAGTGGGCTGAAGAATTATTCTGGCCTGCTCTAGAAGATCTTGTAATCCTGGGTACCCGTTTAAGAAACACTGTGCCACCAAATTGAGGACATGTGTCAGGTATGGCACATATGTCAACTTTCCCTGTCAAAGGGCAGACAATAGGTATGTGCCATTTTCTCACACCGCCATTCCTGGCTCAAGCTTCCGTGTCGTGAACCACCACTGGGCCTGCGCCTGCAGAGCTGAAAGAATCTCTGCCCTGGTGGGGCTCTTGTCCCCTAGACAGACCAGCTGAAGCACTGCATGGCCTCTTTTAGCCTGACTCATTGAATGGCCCCTTGAACGCTTAGGGGGTACTGATGGTTCATGGGACAATCCAGTAGAGGGGGTGGAGCTGACATATCTTACATAATCACCACCAGCTGTATGGAGATGTGGTGGCAAAGCAAGCTCCAGCACTGAGCCCTGTCCTGCATCCTTCCTAGTTGCAAGCGGAATTACCCAGTATGCTGTGAACGAAATGCCTCATCCCTGACTATGCTTGCTGGACCACATGTGAGCAGTGAGATGGACCTTGTGGCTAACTGCCTTGCCCAACAATGCCAAAACATTGCCTTCCACCTGATGGTATAGAGCTGGAATGGCCTTACGTGAAAAAAAAAATTGTGACTGGGAATCTGCCATTGTGGTACAGCACCTTCTGCAAATTTACAGAAGAGGACAGAATCCACTAGACAAAGGCAGGAGTTGTAAAGCTGGAATTTGGCATGTGGGTGGCAGAGGTGTATTTTTTATTTTATTCTTATTTATTTTTTTCACTGCAGCAGCTGGAGCACAGAAATTTGCCTGCTATTCTCTACAGCTGGTGCTGTGCTGAGTAATGGGAGGTTAAATGCCTTATGCATGTGGTACCCAAATGGCTGGTGTTTTTGCCACGCTTGATCTGCTTGTACCAGAGATTGCAACAGTGCAATCGGCTGCACATGTGCTAAAAAAGCTGAGCTATGGGAAGTGGGCCGAGAGATAACAATCTGATGGAATACAGTGGCTGCACTCTACACTTTCATGAATCCTGCCTCTGGAGGACATCCTGTCTTGTTGGGGTTGTGCCTTCATCTCACTTTCCTCCTCTGCTCTATCCGGTACCCAAGTTGCGTCAGTGAGCTCATCATCATGACCCCCTTTCATCCTCATCACTGGAGCCAACTTGGCAATATGCTGTGGCTGGGGGGAACATGACTGCCAATTTGGGGACTTACTGAAGCACTGTCAGCTTGAGATCCACTCAGAGCGGCGGCTCTCCTCGCTCCTCTTCCTAAGCGCCAGGCATCCAATAGGGTGGCCTGGCGCTTTGGCCAATCAGGAAGCAGGTCTGATGTCCTGCCTCCTGATTGGCGGGAAGGAAGGTTAGTGTGAAAATAGCGAAAATTAATTAGCTATGGTCACACAATTGGGTGGGATGAGGGCGCACTCTCTACGCCCCGAGCCCACCCTATTTTGAAGCCTATTAGAGCCTCTGACTATTAGGTGATTCAAAAAATACCACCCCCTCCCGCCCACACCATAGGAATCCATGCGTCCGGTGTCCTAAAAGGGGCCGGGCGCATGGATGGGGGGGGGGCGGCGCTCGTGCGCCCACAGTGCACGGGCCGCCAAAAGTGGCAGATAAGGTTCAGTATTGAGAAATATTGAAAAAAATATTAAGAAGTTGTGCAAAAAATACTCATTAGGAGAATCAGTGATAGAAAAGGATGTGAGGGTGCTTGTAAATCGCAGACTTAGAAATAGCATGCAATGTCAAGCTGCAACTAACAAAGGTAGCAAATTACTGTAATGCTTTAAAAAAAGGGCCCACATTCCAGAGATAAATCGATCGCTCTACCTCTTTACAAAGCATTGGTTCATCCTCATGTTGAATATGCAGTTCAGTTTAAGTCACCAATCCTCAGTTAGGATGTTGTTGAATTGTTAAGAGTTCAGCAAAGGGCAATTGAAGTAATAAAGGGGGATGGAGGACTTCAGCTATTAAGATTGAGGGGCTCAGCTTAGCTATAAGGATCAATGGCATTGATCAGTTATTCACTCTGGACAAGAAGGGCTCAAGAGGAACACAGATCTCTGTCTTCCACTAGTACAAGCGCCTCCCACACAGGGAGAAAGCACTCCCTAGGAACACATTTAAGCCTTTCATCACCCCTGACGTTAACCCCTTCCCTGCCAGTGTCAGTACAGTGACAGTGCATGTTTTTTTTTAGCACAGATAACTGTATTCGTGTCAGTGAGTGTCTGATTTGTCCGCTGCAATGTCGCAGCCCCGCTTTAAATCCCTGACTGCCGCCATTACTAGTAAAAAAATTAAATGAATAAAAATATCCCATAGTTTGTAGACGCAATAACTTTTCCTCAAACCAATCAATATACGCTTATTGGGATTTTTATTTTATCACCAAAAACATGCAGCAGAATACATATTGCCCTAAATTGATGAAGAAATTAGATTTTTGTATTTCTTTTTATTGGATATGCTTTATAGCAGAAAGTAAAAAAATATTGTTATTTTTTTTTTCAAAATTATCGCTTTTTTTTTGTTTTTAGAGTAACCCGCAAATACAACCAAAAGAAAGCTCTATTTGTGGGCTATTTGGGTACAGCATCGCACGCCCGCGCAACTGTCAGTTAAAGTAAAGCCGTATCCGTATCGCAAACAATGGCCTGGTCATGCAGGGGGGTAAATCTTCCAGAGCCGAAGTGATTAAAGGAATTGAATATTTTTATTGTTTCACTTTACCACTTGACCTCCGGAAGATTTACCCCCCTTCATGACTGGGCCATTTTTCTGCGATACGGCACTGCTTTAATTTAACTGACAATTGCGCGGGCATGCCCACATAGCGCACAAATAGAGCTTTCTTTTGGTGGTATTTGATCACCTCTTCAGGTTTTATTTTTTGTGCTATAAACAAAAAAAGAGAGACAATTTAGAAAAAAAAAATTTTTTTTTTACTTTCTGCTATAAAGCATATCCAATAAAAAAAAAATCGAATTTAAATTTCTTCATCAATTTAGGCCAAATATGTGTTTTGCTACATAGTTTTGGTAAAAAAAAACAAAAAAAAACTAATTGTAAATTTGTATGTGATTCGTTTGCGCAAAAGTTATAGCATCTACAAACTGAGACATTTTATTTATTAGAATTAATATTAATGGCGGCGATCAGCGACTTTAGCGATACTGCGTTCGGACACTGACACTTTTTTGGGGACCAGTGACACTAATACAGCGATCAGTGCTAAAAAATATGCACTGTCACTGTACTGGCAGGGAAGGGGCTAACATCAGGGGCGATCAAAGGGTTAACTGAAATACCGGCAACACGATTGCTGCTTCTCACAAATCTTTATTTGGCGCTAACAGCAGTGCTACATCTATCGTGTTGACGCGTTTCGCCCGGAGCCTTCCTCATAGCATGGGTGCCTAGGGAGTGATTTACTACTGTGTGGGAGGAGCTTGTACTAGCGGAAGACATGGATCCGTGTTCCTGCTTAGCAGAGAGCCAGGATCCATGTCTTGCGTAGTGAAGTGTTGAAATAGGCAGACCGCTGTTCTGCCCGTGTACAGTATTGGCGGGTGCCGGCGGACATCAAGTCTGCTGTACCCACCGATCAGCTCCCGCTGTGTCTAACCATAGCGGGAGCGGGCCACGGGTGGTGCATGCGCATGCCCTAGACCCAGAAGCGCAAGATCATGTCCTAGGTATGTGATCCTGCGCAGCAGAGCCGCCTTGCCACAGTGTATATATACAGTATATAGACAGTATTAAGAAAAATCACTTCTCCTGGCCGAATATAATTAAAAATATATATATATATTTTGCATTGGTACATGTTCCCCAGGGCAGTGCCCACCTCCTCCTCCCACATGCCATTTTTTTTTTCATACCCCCTTGCCTATTAGAACAGAAAATGTGAATTTGACCTATTTGGCCTCGACTGATTTTAGCGGGGTTCAGGTTCGGCATCCAAACTTCGAAGTTCCCCAAACCCTGCTCAATCCCAACCAAGGGCGGTTCAGCCGATCACTTAGTAGTAGGAATTTTTCCCGGAGGTTGATTTGAGATCACCTTAAAATGTAACTACAAATTTTAGGCTGCATTCACACGTCAGCGTTTGGAGTCGCGGAGGGCAGATTTGCCGCCACCCTGCCCCGCGATTTCACAACGCCCAGGTGTGAACGACAAATCGCAGAACGCACATTTGAAATCCCACCTAGAAATGTGCGGTTCGTTTCGTTCCAAATTGAAAATTCAGACAAATTTTTGTTTTTCAGAAATTCGGATGTATCCGAATTTTCCAAATTACAATAGAACCGAATTTAAACGAGTCTAATCCGAATCGATTCAAATACATATAAACAAAACAAATTTAACTAGACTAATTAACTACTTAAGGACCAGCCTCGTTTTGGATTTTAGGTGTTTACATGTTTAAAACACGTTTTTTTGCTAGAAAGCTACTTAGAAAAAAGCAATATATATTGTTTGGGGTTCTAACACCCTAGAGAATAAAATGGCGGTCATTGCAATACTTTTTTTCACACAGTATTTGCGGTCTTACAAGCGTGCTTTTTTGGAAAAAATTCACTTTTTTTAATAAAAAAATAAGACATAGGCGACGTTTAAAAAATTCTACAGGTTGCATGTTTTGTGTTACAGAGGAGGTCTAGGGCTAGAATTATTGCTCTCGCTCGAACGATTGCGGCGATACCTCACATGTGTGGTTTGACCACCTTTTTCATATGCGGGCGCTACTCACGTATGCGTTCGCTTCTGCGCACAAGCTCGTCGGGACGGGTTTTTTTTTAAATTTTTTATTTTTTATTATGTAACAATATAATGTATATATTGTACATTATATATTTATAATGTAAACATCCCTTGTAATAGAAAAAAGCACGACAGGTCCTCTTAAATATGAGATCTGGGGGGCAAAAAGACCTCACATCTCATATTTACACTAAAACGCAATAAAAAAAAAGTAATTTAAAAAAATGACATTAAAACAAATGTGCCTTTAAGACGTATGGGCGGAAGTGACGTTTGGACGTCGCTTCCGCCCAGCATTGTCATGGAGACGAGTGGGCGCCATCTTAGCCTCACTAGTCTCCAGGCACAGCACAGAGAAGGACGCGATCGCACTGGCACGGGATCGCGGCAGGAGGGGGGCCCCTCTCCCGCCACCGATAAAAGTGATCTCGCAGCGAATCCGCCACAGAGACCACTTTTATCTGAAAGCCGACCGCCGCACGAAAAACGGGGATACCGGGGTTATGGCAGCTAGCTGCTGCCATAACAACGATATCCGCCGCCAAAGTTTGGACGTACATCGGCGTGCGGCGGTCCGGAAGTGGTTAAACAAATTTATGTAAATAACTAAACAAAACAATTTTTTTTGTTCTGCACATGTCTAATGCCACCTAAAATATCTGCGCGGTTCTACCATGATTGTCGCGCAACAAAATCACGCTGCAATCGTGGCAAAAACCGCATCGTGCGAAGCTTGTCGGCCAAGAAAAAAAACTTCAGGAGCTTCTTTTGGCAGACATGCTTCACACGATTGCAGTTTATCTCCTACCACTTCCATCAGCTCATTCCCAAAGGATACAACCTTTTGTACCACCTGCCCCACCCTATTAGATTGTAAGCTCTTCTGAGCAGGGCCCTCTTAATCCTCTTGTATTTTATTGTATTATAACTGTGTTGTCTCCCTTTTATATTGTAAAGTGCTGCGTAAACTGTTGGCGCTATATAAATCCTGTATAATAATAATATCTCATGACAATCGTGGCAGAACCGCATCGCGATTTTAGGTGCTATTCAAATAAATGGCATCTCAAATGTGCGGGTTTTTTTTTGCAACTTTGTCATTCACGTCTGGGCATTTTAAAAATCGTGGGCAGAATCGCGGCAAATCTGCCTGCGTTTCGAAACGCAGAGCTGTGAATGCAGCCTAAGGGTTAAAAAAATTATTAAAAAAACAAAAATAAAAATTAGGTTTAATCAGAAATTTTATTCTGCGATTGGTCACTTTTATAAAATCATGTTTCTGAAAGCGTTTTTTTTTTTTTTTCTTTATTTGGCGCTACAATCACAAAAGAACACAAATGTGATAGGTTGATATAAAGGGTTAAAAATAAAAATCAGCAAAACAAAAATATTAAGGGGAGAAAGTAAGAAGTAGTTATAAAAAGTAAAATTTGAATAGGTGCATTCTGCGCTCAGCGTGATATAAAATTGACTCACAATATTGCACACGCCGATATCAAAACACATAAAAAGAAAAAAGAAGTGTTGTGCTGTTGTCAAGAAAGCGCTTAACCACTTGCTGACCGCTGCGTGCCTATATACTATGGCGCAATGACAGCGGTGGGCAAATAGGCGTACCTGTACATCCCCTTTAATTGGCGGGGCTAGTGGGTGCCCGGAGACGAGCGGGACCACCGCGTACAGGGTGACCGTGCCCACGGGTCTCCCAGCGATCGTGTCATGGAGCCGCAGAATGGGGAGGTGCCTATGTAAACAAGGCATTTCCCGTTCTTCCTAGTGACATGACAGAGATCACTGCTCCCTGTCATCGGGAACAGGGATCTCTGTCATGTTCTAGTGAGCCCATCCCCCCACAGTTAGAATCACTCCCTAGGACACACTTAACCCCTTGATCGCCCCCTAGTGGTTAACCCCTTCCCTGCCAGTGTCATTTACACAGTAATCAATGCATTTTTATAGCACTGATTGCTGTATAAATGACAATGGTCCCAAAATAGTGTCAGAAGTGTCTGATGTGTCCGCCATAATGTCGCAGTCACAATAAAAATCACAGATCGCCGCCATTACTAGTAAAAAAAAAAAATTTATAATAAAAATGGCATAAAACTATAACCTATTTTGTAGACGCTTTAACTTTTGAGCAAACCGATCAATAAACACTTATTGCAATTTTTTTATATATTTTTTGGGGATATTTATTGTAGCAAAAAGTAAAAAATCTTGCTTTTTTTTTTCAAAATTGTCGCTCTTTTTTTGTTTATAGCACAAAAAATAAAAAACACAGAGGTGATCAAATACCACCAAAAGAAAGCTCTATTTGTGGGATAAAAAGGACGTAAATTTTGTTTGGGTGCAGCGTCGCACGACCGCGCAATTGTCAGTTAAAGTGACGCAGTGCTGAATCGCAAAAAGTGCTCTGGTCAGGAAGGGGGTAAAATCTTCCGGGGCTGACAAGTGATGCGCTGTATCTGTAGTGACAGGTGACACTCTGTATCTGTGGTGACAAGTGACGCGCTGTAGCTGTGGTGAATAGGGATGAGCTTTATGTTTTCCGGTTGAACATCAGTTAGACTCGAACATTGGCTGTTCGCCCGTTCGTCGAAAACCGAACATTATGGGCCGTTCGCGCCAAATTTGAGCGGCGCGTAACGGCCCATAATGCACTGCAGGAGCGCAGTGCATTGCTGTATGATGATTGGCCAAAGCATGCACCATGACCTGCATGCTTTGGCCAATCCCAGCACCCTCAGCTAAGAGAGCCATAATTGGCCAAAGGCAGGGTCCTTTTGCCAATCATGGCTCAGGGGGACTAAGTCCACGCCCCACACTATATAAGGCTGCCTGCACGTCAGCCCTGTGTAGTGTGTTGTTGGCGTGGACTGGGAGAGTGTAATTTAGATTGAGCAGGCAGGCAGGTTATTCAGTTAGCTTCAGTGTATTTAATATATACAGTATATACAGTCAGTACTGTGCACCCATAGTGCAGTTGCTACTACTTTTCTGGTGGTGTACACAGAACACAATACATACAGTGCACCCATAGTTGTTATTACACTTCTGTTGGTGTACACAGGACCATGCACCCATAGTGCGCTTGCTACTACTTTTCAGTGTACAGTGTGGTTTTGCTAAACAAAATTTACAGCATGTCCGGAAGGCCACCAAGGAGAGGCAGATGCTCATAGGCCACTAAAAGAGGGCAAGCAGGCTCTGTGTCTACAGTCGACAGTGCTGGTCGTGGACACGGTGTATCCTTAGCAGGTGGCCGTGGAGCATGCTTGTCCTTTTTTCTGCAGCTGGCCGTGTTATTGAGCCACAACATGCAGAAGAGTTGGTGGAATGGATAACAAAGCCCTCCTCATCCTCTGTCACCCAGGCTCAGAGTAGTTTGCCTGCAAATGCACTTGCCAAAGCGACATATTCCATCGGCTCCATGTCAACAGTCACTCATTCCCTAGCCCCACCATCATGCATGGAGGAGTCCCCGAACTATTCGGCCACAGTGTCGGGTACATGCTGCAGGAGGATGCACAGCGATTTGAAGGCTCCGATGATGGTACCCAGGTTGAGGAAGGGAGTAACGTCAGCCTAGAGAGAGGGGGTGCCCAAGAAGGTCAAGAAACTGGTAGTCATGTTCCCCGAGCTGCAGCATACTGCCAAGTTTGCTCCAGTGACGAGGAAGGAGGGGATGATGAGGTCACTAACTCTACTTGGGTGCCTTATAGAAGAGAAGAGGAGGAGGCAGGATGCCCTCCAGGGGGCAACTTAAGGGCAGCCACCCTATTGCATCACACCGCAGAGCTAAGCAGGTGCAAGGTGCTGCTGACTCCCCACTTATTTTGAATAGTTCTTTGGTGTGGGTTTTTTTGACATGTGTGCAGCAGATCACACTGTTGCTGTTTGCAACATATGTCTGAAGCGTATCAAACGTGGCCAAAACAGCAGCCGCTTGGGCACATGCTTGACCAGACACATGACGACCTCCCATGCAGTCCGTTGGCAACAGCACTTAAAAGACCCACATCAAAGAACAAGGCGGACCTCTCCTTGCTCCTCATCAACTGGGATTTCCAACCCCACTATAACTTCAGTCCTCTCAGAAACCTGCACTGAGAGGAATGAAGGTATAGAAATATGTATCCCAAATACTTGCGGCCAATCTGCTAGCGGTACACCAACATCCAATTTTAGCAGGGAAATGTCCCTACCCCAGTTGCTAAACCATCAAAAGAAATTTGGTACCAGCCATCCACATGCTCACCATCTGAATGCTAGCTTGGCCAAATTGCTAGCACTGCAACTGCTGCCTTTTCAGCTGGTAGACTCTGCCTTTCGTGAATTTGTGGAATGTGCGGTACCTCAGTTGCAGGTTCCCAAACGCCATTTCTTTTCACGGAAGGCCATTCCGGCTCTCTACCAGCATATGGAGGGCAATGTCTTGGCCTCTTTGGACAGGGCAGTCAGCAGTTAAGTGAATATTACTGCTGACTCATTGTCCAGCAGGCATGGACAGGGACGTTACCTTTTTTTCATGATGCACTGGGTAACTCTGCTGGCAGCTGGGAAGGAAGCAGGACAGGGTTCAGTATTGTTGGAGCTTGTTCTGCCACCAAAATGCTAGTGGTGATTCTGCCACAGCTCTCGCCTCCACTTCTTCTTTCTCTATTTCCTCTTCCTTTGCAGTGTTCTCCTCTGAACCAGTGGTGCTCCGTAGGCGTTCTAGGGGCTACGCAAGCACTCGGGCAAAAAGATGCCATGTTGTGCTTGAGTTGGTCTGCTTACGGGACAGGAGCCACACTGGGGCAGAGATTGTCAACTCTGCAGGGGCAAGCTCAGTGGTGGTTGACACCATGCCAGCTTCAGCCAGGAATGGTTGTATGCGACAATGGCACCAACCTCCTCTCCGCCCTCCGACAGGGACACTTGACCCATGTGCCCTGTTTGGCTCACATCCTGAATATGGTGGTGCAGTGGTTCTTTTGCAGGTACCCGGCTTACAGGATCTCCTGAGGCAGGCCAGGAAAGTCTGTGGTCATTTCCACTGGTCATATGCCAGTGCTCGGCTGGCAAAGTTAGATAAATGCTCATTTTTTTTACCTGCAAAGAGATGCTTATTCTTAAAGTGACACTATAGGTTTAATTTTTTTTTTTTTTTTTTTTTTTTTTTTTTTTTTTTTTTTATTTAAAACATACATACCTCCACTGTGCAGCTTGTTTTGCACAGAGTGGCCCCAAATAGCGTTTTCTGGGGTCCCCCTGGTGGCTCTCCTAGCTCCTCCCCATCTCAGATAAACCCCTGGTTGAGAGAAGGAGAATTTTGCCTTATGTGATACACAGTTCTAAGCCTTGACACAATACTATTTTTTGGCGCTGCTGCAATTCTCTCCTCTAAGGAAGGTGTGACAGGGGTGGGGTTTGGGTGTGGTTGGGGGACAGAGGGCGAGTTCCTGCACCTTTTATTTGAGAGGGGGGGGGGGGGGGGGAGCCCTGTTTTTTACAACTACCCCTAATCTATTGCTCTCTAATCTATTACCCTTACACTGAGACTAAAGCTGCTCCAGTAACTACTACCCCCAGCACTGCCCATACTGGGGTACTACTACATTCACTGCTCATACCCAACCACAGCCTGTACTGGGCAGATCTATGGCAGCTTCCCTTTCTGTATTTACAGACAGTTAAACCTTGTGAAATTGCAATTTTCAGCCTGCAATTGTTCTTGTTGAAAGGTTATGGGTAAAGCTTGGGATAACTATCTGGATGCAGCTTTGTCTGGAGCCACAAAAATATAAGAAAAAAGGATTTCTATTGTTTTACTAGAAATCAGACTATGCAGGCAGAAAATGTAGCATTAGCACCCTCTGCTGGTGACTAACTTAAAAGTAATGCAACAAACCTCCAGCAGGGGGCACTATGCAGCAGGCAGTGATTTGCCATCAACTACAGCAATTGATCCAAAGTCAGTTTAGTGATAAATAAATAAAAAAAAAAAAAAAAAAATTGATTGATCAGACACAATAGAACTCATTGGATTTTATTTGAAATGTGGATGAAATTCATTTCCAGTACTGAGCAAAGCACAATGTGTGCCTACATGAGCAGCAAATGATGCAGATTTTGGGGGGGGGGGGGGGGGGGGGGGGGGGGGGGGGGTTTACAAAACATGATTAAAGAACTTCCCCCTTCATCCACTATGGTCATTTCACAGAACCTGGATATGGACACGTGGGACAGGCGGCTCCTCTATTGCGGGATTCTTCATTTTAGTCTGATGGAAATTGGCTGGAGGTTTACGATGGCCAAGTAGGAGATCTCCTCTATGGGAAAGCGGACTGGAAATGAGAAAGGTTTGCCAGTAAGTAATTGTACGATGATCTTGTCTTCCTCAAATTGGAAGCAAACCTGTAAGAAAAGAGATGGCACAGTGTCAGCTTGCTGGATAATAAAAAGTCAATGAGTGTTGGCTGTAGAAACAGACCATCACCAAACCGTTCATGTCAACAAAAATCTTTCCACGTGGCGCGTCTTATGTATTCTTTATGTGTGGCAGAAAACGGTTAATGGAAAGGAAAAATGGAAGGAGGTGCTTCTGTGCTGCAATGTTTTAGTGACAGTCTGAGAACTGATCATCTGTCACCTAGAACAATGACTGGAGCCCTCAGGAGATCAATAGCAGATGGCCAGTTTTGAGTCCTGGTATGAGAACCAGTCTCACCCAGGGTTCCTTCAGAGGTTTCTAGGGGTTCCTTGAGCTGTGGCCGATTAACCTCCCATTTGATGGTGCCCACTTACTTCATGGCTCAACACTTGTCAGGGCCAGCTTCATGACACCAATGCTTTTTTTCTGCCTGTAATGCCCCGTACACACGATCGGACTTTCCAACAACAAAACCATGGATCTTTTTTCCATAGGATGTTGGCTCAAACTTGTCTTACATACACACGATCACACAAATGTTGTTGGGAATTCCGAACGTCAAGAACGCGGTGACATACAACGAGCCAAGAAAAATGAAGTTCAATAGCCAGCGCGGCTCTTCTACTTGATTCCGAGAATGTGTGGACTAATGTGCATTGGACTTGTGTACACACGCTGGGGGGGGTGGGCAGTGTTGTGAAAGGCTGCTGTATGCCATGCCAACTATATAGTGTCTACATTACATGCCAAAAAAGGTAAGAACCATGCAGTAGTCCTGCGACTCGTCTGTGCACTGATGCTCTGACATTTGGACAGAGAATCCTAGTGGGCTGGGCTTAACATTTGATGTGTTTATAACAATGGGAATATTATGCCGTTTGTCATTTTGAATGTGGTTTGTCCTCTGCAAATCACCATGAACTAACCATGTCTGCAATTCTTGCATCTTTCAATATTGATAAATAATCTCCCCCTTCCAGGGGCCCAACAAACATCTGTCCTGATGAGGGTTCCATCTGCTAAAGTCCCACCCTTGGCTACCAATTCATATGTGTCCTTGGCAAGGGTCCCATCTACCATGACTGACTTGGGGTAAATGAGAACATGATTATTTTTATCCTACCCCAAATAGAATTAAGCCTTGTCACTTTTATAGTTTGGTTAATTATTTCCCCAGAGATGAATTTAGATGAGCAGAGCATTCACCCGTCCCCAGCACACACACACACTGGTCCCTTCATAACAGTTGTAGGATGAGACTGATGAGCTTCAGTTCCCGCCCCCCCCCCCCCCCCCACCACTACTCCCCAGATTGAGCCTTTACAGGGGACTTTAGTGACATTCCATGTCAGGAATTTCCTGATCCCCATTCCTTCTTCCTATAATAATAATCTCAAACATAACATTTTCAATAAAACATACATACACACACTAGAAATGTTACACCAAAAATATTTTTGCAAACTAATTTTATCATAGCACACAATGGCAGCATGATGGTATCCATTGGATCTTCCTATGGATCATAAATGAAATAAGCTGAAGGGGCAACCATCATAACAGCCTACATGCCTTTGACCTAAGCCATCGCTGCCTACTGCATCATTTGGAGATATAATTTATGTCCAATATGAACAGTGATGCCACTTTGCCCCATCAGCATTAGTCCTGCCCCTCCCAGCATAGACATACCATGGTGTCCGACCCATCCTGGAATGGGAAGACCGATACAGTTTCCCTCTGCTCCTCTCCAAAGACACCGTCCTTCATCGAGTTCAAGACTATGAGGCGCTTTTCTCCTTGGAAGTCAAATCGAATGTCAAAGTGTATCACTAAATTCTTTTCATCAGTTCCCAAGTTTATGAAAAACCTAGAAAGACAGAAACAGAAATTTTGCTCAGCTGACTTGGATATCGTACTCGAGTCATTCACCAGTGGTACCTCCCATGGGTATCAGAGGTACTTCTGTCACTTAAAGAGGAGTTCCACCCAAGGTCCAGTCAAAAAAAATAAAAAAGTAAATAAAAGTCAGCAGCTACAAATACTGCAGCTGCTGACTTTTAATTGGACACTTACCTGTCCCAGCGATGCGCGGGATCGAAGCCCCGCTCGTCTCCCCCTCCGTTCAGCGGCGCTGGCATTGCAACTGTGGGCGCCGGGCTGTGGCTTCACAGCCTGGCACCCACTGCGCCGCGATTGGCCGCTCAGTCACCTGGGACCTGTAATGGGTCCCAGATGATTGACAGGAGGGAGGGAGCAGAGCCCTTCCTGTGCCGAGGGGGAAGTGATGTCACCAGCCCAGGCAAAGGAACAGGCAGACTACGAGGGACCCCCTAGCAACAGGCATTTAGAGGCAAGTTAAAAAAAAAAAAAAATCCAAATGTTTGTTTTTTTTTAGGATTCTTCATGTATTTTTTTTTTTGGGTGGAAAAAGTCATAAATTAATATACACACATATTAGATCCAAGATTGTTGGAGACTTAAAAACTATAATGGTTAACACATTTATAAAATAATGGGGTCCTGGTAACACACGTCCCCAAACCAAAAAATATCTAAAGTGACCCTGGACATACGGGTATCTACATATTCTTAACAAGCGGTAAGTAAGCTTTCAGACAATCCCTCACTGACATTTGTAGTTGCAGCAAAACAGTAACCTCCTGCACTCAAAAGAAAAAAAATTATATAATATATATAGTCCTCTTGGCTAAACTTGCATGACAGTCTTGCTGCTCTCTCAGGACTATAAAGAATCTTTAAGCGAACTATAAAATACAAAATACGCACTTATTCAGAGCACATATAGTTAAGGATTGACCTATGAGCTCCCCATGTGCCATGGTGGTATTATACAGGTGCCCCCCAATGGGCTGCACACGAGGAACCCCTCCACTTCTCTATAATGGAGAAAGTCACTGTATGTATATCTTCACACACTCCTATCATGTAACCTTGTTCACAATGGCTTTGTGTATTTAGAGAATGCAAAGTATAGACCAATTAAATTTGACTATCTTTTGCCATTAAATGTTTTCTAATCACATGTATATTTATTATCTATCCAAATTTTACTACATTTACAAAAGAACATGACTATACAGACATTACCAAAAGTATTGGGACACCTGCCTTTACAGGCATGAACTTTAATGCCATCCCAGTCTTAGCCCATAGGGTTCAATGTTGAGTTGACCCACCCTTTGCAGCTATACCAGCTTCAACTCTTGTGGGAAGGATGTCCACACAGTTTAGGAGTGTGTCTATGGGAATGTTTGACCATTCTTCCAGAAGAGCATTTGTGAGGTCAGGGACTGATGTTAGAGCAGAGACTGGGAGCCAGGCCTTCTCGTCCAATTCATTACACCCACCATGCATTGTAACCCACTCTACATAGAAGGGTGTCCGCTGTCTCTGACTCGAGGTTCTCAGACTAAAAGGAGCCCAACTTCAGGGGTGTTTGGACCTCCAAGTATGTGTTAGTGATGAAGTGCTTTCTACTGTAAATTTTGAGGAGGAATTTCTCCACAGTGCCTGCAGCTATACAGGTTAGTGGTTGCTCTGAGTAAAACAATCTGATGTCTGGTATTATTTGAGGGACCACACACCCCAAATTCCCAGTGAGGAGGGGTCAATTGGATGTACTGTACACAGAGCACACTTCTACTTTTGTAAGTTGTACATTTGGTAAATTGTATTATACAGAGAGCAGACATTATATAAGAAATAGCCAAGGTTAGCATCTTCACCTACCTTGTACAGTCCTTCGGAATGAAGCCCTCCACCTCCACACAGTGGCCGGGTTTGAGGCTGAAGTTAAACAAGGAAAAAATCTGTATGGGAGAAAAGATAATTATTACACCTTGTATAATAGAGGGGAGATGATTATTACATACTGAGAAAAAAAAAAAAAAAAAAAAAAAAGTTACTGTTACTCAGGATAAATTTGGGTTTTTTGTGGGCCGCAGCACTTTGTTGGATCCTTTGTGTGGGGGAGGGGAGGGAGCTCAGACATCCCCAGCAGATCACAAATGTCTTCTAATGACAGAACAATGACTTAAACATATACATTTTCTTTTATAATCATGTATGCCGGCTGCCCAAACCTTTATACAAGTTAGTCCTATCTACAGTTACTGACCGACACAAGGCCTGCTCTAACTCCCGGCTTCCATCCTGCATGGAGAGAGGTAATGATCTGGCACAATGGAGTAACCCAGAGGGGCTGGACATGTCACATCTCAGAATAGGACCATTAGATTTATAAAACTGCACAGCAAATAGTTATCATTAATGTATGAATAATTATATTAAGGAGGCAAAGACATGGCAATGATGGGTCACTAATAGCAAATGTGGAGGAGAGGAGTGTCTGAGCCATACCAGTATATACCATATACTAAGAATACCCAGGAAGGTAAACCCAGCTCTGTGCCAGGATATCAAAATACATTCATCACACCCTAAATATAAATAACTGGAAGGACAAGAACCAAAACCTTCACCTACACCCAACAACCCTATACCCCCACCAGCACCACTACCATCTGCCCTATACCAACCACTTCCCTTACCCAACAGCATCATGCACACCACTTCCAACATCACTATACCAACCACTGCCCACATAACCCATTTGCAGCTTCCATCGGTGCTCATACTCACATTGTCTGCCATGCTGCTTCCTTATCAGACAAACTTGTGATCCGCTGCACTTCTACCTCTTCATATATAGGAGGTCTGCTGAGGGCGAAGCCAGTCAGGAGGGAGGAGTCACCCCGCCCAGTGCTCCCTGGACTGAGAATTGTTCCAGAAGTGCTCATTACAGAGAATGAATGAAATGTGGATGGGGTGTGACTGAGCATGGGGCGTCCATCGTCACTCTGCTGGGATGTCACCACTCACCACAAACAGCAAGGGGGCAAAAGATGACTATCCTCAAAGTCATTTCTACAACACAAAGGGGGAGATTTACTAAAACTGGAGAGTGCAAAATCTGGTGCAGCTGTGCATGGGAGCCAATCAGCTTCTCACTTCAGCTTCTTCAATTAAGCTTTGCCAAAAAAATCCTGGAAGCTGATTGGTTTCTATGCAGAGCTGCACCAGATTCTCTACACTCCAGTTTTAGTAAACTGACCCCAAAGTAACAATTTCCATTCCCTGCCCCCACCTCGCAGGCTATGGGCAGTATGTGATGTCTGTGTACATGGCTATGAGTGGTGTGGGACATCTCTGCACCTGGGAATGGGCAGGTGTGACAATTGTACACTTGAGTACGGGTGGCTTGCAATGTCTGTGCACCTGGCTATGGGGAACTTGGGACATCTGTGCACCTGGCTATGAGAGGTGTGTGACACATTATTCTTTACCTGTCAGCAGTCAGAATGTTATGGCTGATTGGTGTGTGTATATAGATATATATATATAACTGACCTCCCTCTATGTACCATGACTACCCATGTACCTCTATGTACAATTTCCAACCTCCATCTACTGTATGTATAAGGGGGACTATGATTGGTCAGGTGTTGGCACCAAACTGTGCAAGTCCCCACCCTGCTTCTTCTTGGATAGGACAGCCACCCACCACCAGAATAGAAAATAAAAGAATAGTATAGAACAAAATAGAATATAAAAAATAGAATAGAATAGAATAAAATTGAAAAAATATAACCATCTTCTGACATTAGAATTTTCAATAGAATAAATTTGAATTTGAATAGAATGGAGTAGAATAGAAAAGAATAGAATGGAAAATGTGACAATAGAAAAGGATAGAATGTAAACAAAACAGTAAAATAGAATAAAATAGAAAGAATATAACCATCTCCCAAAAATTCAAATTTTGAGTAGAATAAATTCAAATTCAAATAAAATAGATTAGAATAGAATAGGAAAGGATAAAACAGAAAAGAATAGAATAGAAAATAAGAGAATAGAATAGATTAGAAAAAAATAGAGTAGAATAGATTAGAAAGAATATAACCGTCTTCCGAAATTCAAATTTCGTACAGATTTTTTTTTTTATTTGAATAGAATAGAAAAGAAAATAAGATAATTGAATAGAAATGAAAAGAACAGAAAAAAAAATAATAGAATAGAATAAGTTTTAAAAAATATAACCGTCTTCTGAAATTCGATTTTCGTACAGCATTTTATTTTGAATAGATTAGAAAAGGAAAGAATAGGATAGAAAATAAGAGAATAGAACAAAATAGAAAAGAATGAAAAAAAAATAAATAGAATAGAATTTAATAAATTAGAAAGAATGTAACTCTTCTGAAATTCGAATAGAATAATTTTGAATGACAATTTGATTTTGATTCAAATTTTTCAAATTTGATCGAATTAAATTAAATTTAATTCGGAAAATTCTAATGGAATTAGAAAACAAGCAATTTTTTTTTAGATAGAAGGTGTTTAGAACTGCTGAGTCTGATAGTTCAGTATAGACAGTGTGCTCATTTCTGGGACAGATACAATATGGGGGTCATTTACTATAGCGCCGTGGCGCTAATTAGTGCTAATTGACGCAAATTAGCGCTAATTTGTGGCAATTTAGCGCTAAAACGGTATTCAGTATAGCGCTGGTGGGAAAATACTCCCAAAATCGAATGTTGAGATGAAATGTATCTTTCTCTGAAATACATTTTCCTTTGCAACATTGTTGCTTCTACTTAACATATTTTGTTTTTAAGAATACTAGAATGTGGAATGTTTTGATGTTTTGGTAAAATATATTTTTCTCTGTCACTTTCACTTTTTACTCTCCATCTCACAACAATCTTTACCCCAAACTTACACAGATGTCTTTACAATCCACAAACAATACCATTGCTGATGCAAATTTAAAATGAGTCACAATTTTTTGTGCTTTTTATTATTTTATTTATTATTTTATTATTTCCAAGTATTATTTCCAAGTATTCTCTCACTCTCACCCACAAAAAAACACCAAATATCACAGAATAAATCAAGAAGAATAACTCTTGTGTAATGTAATTCCATCACCCGTAAGTCCAAAGAAATGCAGTATTTATGTGTATTTATTAGGGGTGCTGAAATTAAACGTTGCATCGATGCATCGCGATTCGGGTGTCCCCGATGCGGCATCGATGCATAAGGACCAGAAAATCGATTGCGGGTGACGTCATGGCATCATTCCCTCCCGGGAATGCACTCAGAGCGTATTTTTAAAATGACTTTCATTTAATAAATTCTGTGTTACAATGGATGATGTGCCCCGCAGGCTGTACTGTGTATGTGCTTTTTAAAAAACTATGTGACTTCATACCGAATTTAACTGTTGTATGAAATATCCCACTCATTTGACTCCCGGCCCGTCCCGCCCCTCTCCGCTGTCCTCTCCGCTCTCCTGAGTTCTGACATCAGCGGGGAATTCTCAGTCCCGCCCGCCTCTCTTCTGATACGATAGCTATAGTCAGCGGGCGGGGCTGAGAATTCCCCGCTGACGTCAGGACTCAGGAGACGTGAGACGTGAGAGGAGAGCGGCCGGAGAGAGGAGAGGGGTGGGACGGGACGGGAGTCACATGAGCGGGATATTTCGTACTACAATGAAATTCGGTATAAAGTGACAGTTTTTTAAAAAGCACATACACAGTACAGCGGGGCACATCATCCATTGTAACACAGAATTTATTAAGAGCCCTTGCACACTGGGGCGGGGGGCGGCGTCGGCGGTAAAACGCCGCTATTATTAGCGGCGTTTTACCGTCGGTATGCGGCCGCTAGCGGGGTGGTTTTACCCCCCACTAGCGGCCGAGAAAGGGTTAAATACCACCACAAAGCGCCTCTGCAGAGGCGCTTTGCCGGCGGTATAGCCGCGCCGTCCCATTGATTTCAATGGGCAGGAGCGGTAAAGGAGCGGTATACACACCGCTCCTTCACCGCTCCGAAGATGCTGCTAGCAGGACTTTTTTTACCGTCCTGCCAGCGCATCGCTCCAGTGTGCAAGCCCTCAGGGCTTTCACACTGGAGACAAAGCAGCGGCACTTTCGGGGTGGTTTGCAGTCGCTATTATTAGCGCAATAGCGCCTGCAAACCGCCCCAGTGTGCAAGGGCTCTAAAAGAAAGTCATTTTAACAACAGTAACATTACACCTCTTGCTCCATGCTGACAGCTCCCTGGCTATCCTGTGCACATTCCACTGTTAACTCCCAGTGTGCTGGAAGGTGCAAACAGGAATGCCAATGAACTGTCAGCACCAGTGGTGGCCCGTGCATGTGGGGGGGGTTAGTTAGGCTGCATTTAATGGGCACAAGTGGCTGCATTTGACGGGCACAAGTGGCTGCGTTTGACGGGCACAGGTGGCTGTGTTTGACGGGAACAGGTGGCTGCATTTGACGGGCACTGGTGGCTGTGTTTGACCGGCACAAGTGGCTGTGTTTGATGGGCACAAGTGGCTGCCTTTGACGGGAACAGGTGGCTGTGTTTGATGGGCACAGGTGGCTGCGTTTGATGGGAACAGGTGGCTGCATTTGACAAGCACAGGTGGCCATGTTTGACAGGCACAAGTGGCTGCGTTTGACGGGCAAAGGTGGCTGTGTTTGACGGGCACAAGTGGCTGCGTTTGACGGGTACAGGTGGCTGTGTTTGACGGGCACAAGTGGCTGCGCTTGATGGGGGAGGTTCAGTAGTTTTCAGTTTGTTTGCGCCCCCCCCCCCAAAAAAAATTTTGAGCACCAGCTGCCACTGGTCAGCACAGAGACAGTACAGGGAACTGTGCGCATGTCTCACTGCGCTTTCCTGCATAGCCAGGCAATGTTTTGGGAACTGTGATGTGCCCCAGAAGATTGCAGGGAGGAAGGACCGTCTAGGCTTCCCAAGTGGAAGTGGGAGCTTGTCGGTAAGCGTGATGCATCATGGAATCAAATCAAATCGAATCGTTGACCAGATAATTGTAATCGAATCGTGAGACCAGTGAAGATGCGCACCCCTAGTATTTATGTGTAGTTATGTGTAGGAAGTTCTCACATGTGGCAGTTCGGTGACTAATGCCGCGTACACACGAGCGGACTTTACGGCAGACTTTGCCCGGCGGACTGGATTTCGTCGGACAATTTGATGTGTGTGGGCTCCAGCGGACTTTGTTTTCTCAAAAGTTGGACAGACTTAGATTTAAAACATGTTTTAAATCTATCCGTCGAAATCGAGTCCGGTCGAAAAGTCCGCCGTCTGTATGCTAGTTCGACGGACAAAAAGCCACGCTAGGGCAGCTATTGGCTACTGGCTATGAACTTCCTTGTTTTAGTCCGGTCGTACGTCATCACGTACGAATTCGACGGACTTTGGTGGATTGTGTGTAGGCAAGTCCGTTCATTCAGAAAGTCCGTTGTAAAGTACGTTGAAAAGTCCGCCGGGCAAAGTCTGCCGTAAAGTCCGCTCGTGTGTACGCGGCATTAGAGGTTAGAACTTCTGCTTAGTATCCCTGGGTTCAAATCCCAAACATTCTGCTTGATGTAGAGAAGTTGTCTCATCTCCCAGGTCTTATAACTATGTCTAAATGTAGTATTTATGTGTAGGAGGGTTCCACCACCATTGTAAATCTTTTCCAGATACACTATTTAGCCAAAAGTATTGGGATGCCTGCCTTTACACACACATGAACTTTAATGGCAGCCCAGTCTTAGTCCGTAGGGTTAAAATTTGATTTGGCCCACCCTTTGCAGCTAGAACAGCTTCTGGGAAGGCTGTCCACAAGGCTTAGTGTGTCTATGGAAATGTTTGATCATTCTTCCAGAAGTGCATTTGTGAGGCCAGGCACTGATGTTGGATGAGAAGGCCTGGCTCGAAGTCTCTGCTCTAATTCAGCCAAAGGGTGTTCTATCGGGTTGAGGTCAGGACTCTGTGCAGGCCAGTCAAGTTTCTCCACCCCAAACTTGCTCATCCATGTCTTTATGGACCTTGCTTTGTGCACTGGTGGGCAGTCATTTTGGAACAGGAAGGGGCTTTCCCTAAACTGTTACCACAAGGTTGGGAGCATGAAATTGTCCAAAATGTCTTGGTATGCTGATGCCTTAAGAGTTCCTTTCACTGGGACTAAGAGGCCAAGCCCAACCCCTCAAAAACAACCCCACATCATAATCCCCCCTCCACCAAATCATTTGGTCCAGTGCACAAAGCAAGGTCCATAAAGACATGGATGAGTGATTTTGGGGTGGTGGAACTTGACTGGCCTGGACAGAGTCCTGACCTCAACACAACAGAACACCTTGGGGATGAATTAGAGTGGAGACTGTAGGTCAGGCCGTCTTGTCCAACATCAGTGCCTGACCTCACAAATGCACTTGGAAGAATGGTCAAACATTCCCATAGACACACTCCTAAACCTTGTGGACAGCCTCCCCAGAAGAGTTGAAGCTGATATAGCTGCAAAGGGTGGGCCAACTCAATATTGAAGCCCGGTTCACAGTCGTGCAATTTGACATGTGAAAGCGGTGGCAATTGCACCGTTTTAATTGGTGCGACTTTGGGGTGCAATTTGTATTGATATCAGTGCAGAAACCTGCACATATGTCTCTGAAATTCCCCTTGCAGTCGGGACTGACATGCGGTTTTGTTTTTATCATTCACCTGCTGCTAACCCAGGGACACCATTTCTTATCGAACGCCTTTAAGTATCATAAGTAGAAATACAAATTTTCATATCTGCAAATAAATAAAAATAATAAAATTCTAATCGTGGTTGCGATCAAAAGAGCGTGGTTTCACCTTCTGACCAAGAAATAAGTCATTGTAATCACCTAGAAGTTCCTGTGCTGGTCAGGATCTCCATCTAGGTCAGGGATATGCAATTAGCGGACCTCCAGCTGTTGCAGAACTACAAGTCCCATGAGGCATAGCAAGACTCTGACAGCCACAAGCATGACACCCAGAGGCAGATGCATGATGGGACTTGTGGTATTGCAACAGCTGGAGGTCCGCTAATTGCATATCCCCGATCTAGGTGGACATGGCGAGGTCTCTCTTTAGCAAAGAGGAGATGCTGCTCATTTTCCAGGTAAGTGTATGTACCCCATGATTCTCAATG
>JBBDGP010004490.1:0-35000 GCA_037952835.1 Lithobates septentrionalis
CTTCCTCCCTTCCTCTCTCCTCCCTCCCATCTCTACTTCTCCCTCCCTCCCTTCTCTTCTTCTCCCTCCCTCCCATCTCTACTTCCCCCCCCTCTCCCTCCCTTCCTCTTCCCTCCCTCCCTCCTCTTCTTCTCCCTCCCTCCCCTCCCTCCCTCTCTTCTTCTCCCTCCCTCCCTCCCTCCCTCTCTTCTTCCCCTCCCTCCCTCCCTCCTCTCTCCTCCCTCCCCTCCTTCTCTTCTCTCCCTCCCTCCCTTCTCTTCTTCTCCCTCCCTCCCTCCCTCCCTTCTCTCTTCTCCCTCCCTCCCTTCTCTTCTTCTCCCTCCCTCCCTCCCTCCCTTCTCTTCTTTCTCCCTCCCTCCCTCCCTCCCTTTCTCTTCTTCTCCTCCCTCCCTTCTCTTCTTCTCCCTCCCTCCCTCCCTTCTCTTCTTCTCCCTCCCTCCCTTCTCTTCTTCTCCCTCCCTCCCTCCCTTCTCTTCTTCTCCCTCCCTCCCTTCTCTTCTTCTCCCTCCCTCCCTTCCCTTCTCTTCTCCCTCCCTCCCTCCCTTCTCTTCTTCCCCTCCCTCCCTCCCTTCTCTTCTTCTCCCTCCCTCCCTTCTCTTCTTCTCCCTCCCTCCCTTCTCTTCTTCTCCCTCCCTCCCTTCTCTTCTTCTCCCTCCCTCCCTTCTCTTCTTCTCCCTCCCTCCCTTCTCTTCTTCTCCCTCCCTCCCTTCTCCCTTCTCTCTTCTTCTCTTCTTCTCCCTTCTTCTCTTCTTCTCCCTTCTCCCTCTCTCTCTCCCTCCCTCCCTCCCTTCTCCCTCTCTCCCCTCTTCTTCTCCCTTCTCCTCCCTTCTCTTCTCTTCTTCTCTTCTCCTCCTTCTCTTCTCTTCTTCTCTTCTCCTCCCTTCTCTTCTCTTCTTCTCTTCTCCTCCCTTCTCTTCTCTTCTTCTCTTCTCCTCCCTTCTCTTCTCTTCTTCTCTTCTCCTCCCTTCTCTTCTCTTCTTCTCTTCTCCTCCCTTCTCTTCTCTTCTTCTCCTCCCTTCTCTTCTCTTCTTCTCTTCTCCTCCCTTCTCTTCTCTTCTTCTCTTCTCCTCCCTTCTCTTCTCTTCTTCTCCTCCCTTCTCTTCTCTTCTTCTCTTCTCCTCCCTTCTCTTCTCTTCTTCTCTTCTCCTCCCTTCTCTTCTCTTCTTCTCTTCTCCTCCCTTCTCTTCTCTTCTTCTCTTCTCCTCCCTTCTCTTCTCTTCTTCTCTTCTCCTCCCTTCTCTTCTCTTCCCTTCTCTTCTCTTCTTCTCTTCTCTTCCCTTCTCTTCTCTTCTTCTCTTCTCCCTCCCTTCTCTTCTCTTCTTCTCTTCTCCCTCCCTTCTCTTCTTCTCTTCTCTTCTCCCTCCCTTCTCTTCTTCTCTTCTCTTTTCCCTGTTCTCTCTCTCTTCTTCTTCTTTTTTTTTTTTTCTCTTCTTTCTTTCTTTCTTTCTTTCTTTCTTTCTTTCTTTCTTTCTTTCTTCCTTCCTTCCTTCTTCTTCTCTCCTCTTCTCCCTTCTCCTCTTCTTCTTTTTTTTTTTTTCCTTCTCTTCTTTTTTTCTCTTCTTCTCTCTTTCTCTTCTCCCTTCTCTTCTTTCTCTTCTCCCTTTCCCTTCTCTCTTCTGTCTCCTCTCTATAGGTAGATAAAGTCTTGCCTTCAGATACACATTACATATTTTTTTTTTTTTTAAATGAAACCGACTTAAATCATACAGAATCAACTAATCTAGACAACAAACCTTAACCGTTGGTCAGTATTGGGTTTTTTCTTATAACATTGGTGTTCAGTGTGGCCCCTATATGGTCATCATGTCTCTTGTTTGTCCTCTTGCTGGTCATTGTGCTGTCTTTGTGGTTAGTGTGCCCCCCCCCCCCCCCCTTTCTTTGTTGGTCAGTGGAAGCAGTGTTACAAAGGAGAAGTGATTGGCCAAAGGGGAGGTTTGTGTTTTTACATTTTTTGTTTACATGTGTGATCCCTGTGATTGGTTCACAGCAATCACGAGACATAGAGCCACTCTGTGCATTATTTGTGTAATTCTTGATGTCTTCTGGTGACAGCTTGATCACAGGCATTCAAAAAATGCCTGAACATTGACTCCCCCAGTTTTATTACCTGCACATCCTGTCAGTAGGTCTAATATTTTTCTGCTTCAGTAATAGGGACCCTGTCCACATGGTGACAGCACTGTTGTGTTATTTACCTGCAGAACAAACAGCGTTGTCACCCTGTAGACTGCGTAGTCCTAGACGGTCATACAGAATCAGTTACAGCAGCAGTGTTTTGTTTTTTTTTTTACCCTGGCCAATGTGATCTTCTCTCACTTGCTTTCTTTTTTTCAAACCCTGTGCCTGCCAATTTGCTGGGCAGCTTGGCCAATATGGGAAGTGCAAAAATAACAGATCAACAGGTAATATGTTATGGGGGCTCAAAAAATGTGTGATGTAGCTTATAGTTCCACTTTAAATGCATGGACACCCCCTAATTTATTCTTCATAGAATGCAATGTGTTTTTTTATTTTTATTATTATTATTATGTTGGAATATATGTTAACGTTTAATCTTATTTTGAGTGTTTGATGCATTGTAACTATCACATTTGTTGCTTTTACTCCTCAGTCTCTCGGTTGTGTACTTTATTCTATGATGTTTGGAGAGGGGCCGTATGACATGATTTTCCAAAAAGGAGACAGTGTGGCCTTGGCTGTTCAAAACAACATCACAATCCCTGAAAATAACAGGTAATATCACCATTTACAGTGCTGGAAATATATTTCTTCCCCCCATAACAGCCTGTTTTGACAAGATATGATATGTCAACAGCACCACCCTGGTCCAGAAATTTGGTAGTATAGTCAAAAATTTCAATCAGATTAGTCTTGTGCTGAAAACCAATGATTTGCAAAGAGACGATTTTTGACCCACGGCTTTATACACTTGTCCTCCTACTGCCTGGCTGGCAAGATGAGAACAGGATGTCCTCTGTGTGTGCTCCTAGCCAGCCACTAGAGGGAGTATGGAGATGAAGGCTCCCGAGAGAGGGAGTAGGGAGCCTTGATCTCCCATACTCCCTCTCTCGGGAGCCTTGATCTCCCATACTCCCTCTCTCGGGAGCCTTGATCTCCCATACTCCCTCTCTCGGGAGCCTTGATCTCCCATACTCCCTCTCTCGGGAGCCTTGATCTCCCATACTCCCTCTCTCGGGAGCCTTGATCTCCCATACTCCCTCTCTCGGGAGCCTTGATCTCCCATACTCCCTCTCTCGGGAGCCTTGATCTCCCATACTCCCTCTCTCGGGAGCCTTGATCTCCCATACTCCCTCTCTCGGAAGCCTTGATCTCCCATACTCCCTCTCTCGGGAGCCTTGATCTCCAAAGAGAGGGAGTATGGGAGATCAAGGCTTCATGCTGTGTTTTTGTATTTTGTATTTTTTTTTTTTCATTCAGTAACAATAATCCCTAACTGAATGACATTTAGTTTGCTAAAGCACTGGGTAGCATAAGCATTCTTTATGCATCATTAACCACTTGCTAACCGGGCCAATTCTGGCATTTTTCTCATATACGGTATGTATATCGGTGTTTTTTTGCTAGAAATTTACTTAGAACCCCCAAACATTATATATGTTTTCTCCAATCGTCTTCCAGGGCAGCATCCGAGAGATGGGCTCCTCCTTCCTGCAACAGGAAACACATTAGTCCACAATTATAAATTTGTTAGTCTCACCTGTGTGCCTCAGTTGTTTTTGTGTTTCCTCCCTGGCTCCCTGAACAGCATCCAATTCAGCCCAGGAGGCCTTGGGAGGGCGAGCAGGGGCAGCAATCTGAGCTCTGCCTGAAGTTTTGCCCCTACAGAGGGGTATGCAGCTATCCAACCCCCCCCCAGCTGCATTACATGCCACCGGCATTTTTCCCCACAGCTACTGCTCCTCGATGGTGGAGGGCCATCCGGCCAAGGCTCGCACTCCAGGTGCTTTAGAGGTTCCCTCGCTGTGCAGGCGACCTGGCCGCTGAACATTCTGCCCGCCGATCGTATTCTGCTCGCATCCCACAGACATCTCCGCAAAATCCCCTTGTTTGCGGACCATGCCACACTTTAAAATTGCGCACACTCATGAAATGGCGCCAAACTTCAGTACTTAAAAAATCTCCATAGGCTGGGTTTAAATTTTTTTTACAGGTAACCGGTTTATAGTTACAGAGGAGGTCTTCTGCTAGAATTATTGCTCTTGCTCTAACGTTCATAACGATACCTCACATGTGTGGTTTGAACGCCGTTTACATATGCGTTCGCTCCTGAGTACGGAGAGGCGCTTAAATTTTTTTAAATCTTTTTTTGGATCACTTTTATTCCTATTACAAGGAAAATTGTAATGTAAACATCCCTTGTAATAGGAATATGGAATGACCGTTCCTCTTTACGGAGAGATCTGGGGTCTATAAATCCCCACATCTCTCCTCTATGTTGGAAAGTCTGAGATCAAAAAAATAAGACGATCTCAAGCTTCCCAGCAAAAAAACAGCAGTGTTTTAAATCTGCCAGCACCGGAAGTGACGTCATGATGTCGCCTCCGAGGGTCATAGAGATGGCCGGTGAACATCTGGTCTGTGGTCAGCTCCATGGAGAAAGGCCACCGCCGGCGGTTTCATTCTTCGCCGATCACACAGGCGAGCCGGGAGAAGCACTGCAGGGTGGTGGGAGGGGCTAAACAGCCGCTATGATGGCTTTTACATTGCAGGGAATCCCTGGCTGAAAAAAAGATATCTGAATGATGCCTGCCAAGCCACGCTCTGTGTGACTTATGGACATACAGAACCGGCTTGGGAGTGAACCCGCACAAGTGCCCCCTTAGCAAGCCGCTTGCTGTGGGGGCATTTGGCAGTGGGGAAGGGTCAGGAGCGCTGGCGGGGGACCCGAGAAGAGGAGGATCAGGGCTGCTCTGTGCAAAACTATTGAGCAAGCAAATATGACATGTTTGTTTTTGTTTTTTAAAACATTACAAATTTGCCTTTACAACCACTTTAACTAACATTGTATTCCATTTTTAAGGCCCCTTTCACACTGCCACGACTTGAAAGTTGCGCAATTTTACCACGATTTTAGGGAATGCCTAGGTAAACTTGAGGTCTATAGACCTCAACTCGCAAGTCGGACCAAAGTAGTACAGGGACTACTTTGAAGTCGGTGCGACCTAAAGTCGCACAGATATGAATGGTTCTCATTGGGACTCGTGGACTATGACTTGTCATGCGACTCTGAGGTCCAAAGTCGCAGGAAAAGTCGCACAAGTGTGAAGGGGGCCTAAGTCTACTTTGTGATAATTTTTTCCTTTACAGAAAATTCTAGTACAGTTGCCGCATCATTACGCTCCACCATTTTATTACTTGTCACAAAATGGGCTTTCCCTTCTTACAGGTACTCCCAAGGACTGGAGTCTCTTCTTTCCTCCATGATGGTGGTGAATCACGTAGACAGGCCGCACGTCTCCACAATCCTCAGCCAGCTGGAGGCGCTGTACCCCACTGTAGACGGGCAAGCCACCACCAGGATATGACATCACAGGAAGTGACCTCATTCAAGTGCTGCTTAACTGCTAGACCGGTGTCACACAAGGGATTGGTCCCTTTTGGATCGGACAATGTGACTGAAGGACTGTGGTTGATATCGAACTTGAACTTCTCAGTGCTTTTTAACGGTTTTATCTCTGATATTCTTTTTAAGACTATTTTACGTGGGACCCTGGAAACACATTCCACTTCAGTGGACGGCGATGGAAGATGCCTTCATGCAGTTCTGTAGAAACCTGTTACAGGGAATTGAACAAGTATGAACCCCTGTCTTACCTCCCGGAGGCCACTTCTCTCAGGCCAGTGTCTTGTCTGTCTGGCCTCTGGAGCATGGTCCTGATGTGTGCTGTGTATGTTATTTCATGTTCTGCTCCCCTCTGTGTCTCCTGTCATAGGAAGCTGTGATTAAACCTCCATGTTTGGTCTGGATTTGCTCTCCTTTTGTGAAACTCTGTGGACTGAGGCACCTTTCATATGGGCAATGTCAGTGCGGCAAAGTCATGTGGTTGAGACGCATTTTTAATGCTTTTCAAAGCTGCAGGATGACGCCATACACATCGTCACAAAATAGGGCGTGTTGTGTTTGGCATTCCCATCTGCCATTGCACCTTATGAAAGTGCCACGCCGGAACCACATCTAAAAGAAACAGTTGTGGCCCATTGAAGTGCGGTTTCAGTCTAAAATCCATCTTTAAACAGGCATGCAGGAGTTGCAAATTTATGGGATTTTATTTTTTTTTGGGCGCATTTTAGAATGAATCCATTAGACCCCTTTCACACTGGGGCGGTTTGCAGGCGTTATTTCGCTAAAAATACCGCCTGAAAACCGCCCCAAAACAGCCTCCGCTGTTTTTCAGTGTGAAAGCCCGAGGGCTTTCACACTGAAGCGGTGCGCTGGCAGGAGAAGAAAAAAATCTCCTGCAAGCCGCATCTTTGGAGCGGTGTATTCACCGCTCCTAAACCGCTCCTGTCCATTGAAATCAATGGGACATTGCGGCTATACCGTGGCTATAGCCGCGCTATACAAGTGGTTTTAACCCTTTTTCGGCCGCCAGCGGGGGGTTAAAACCGCACCGCTAGCGGCCAAATACCGCAGTAAAACAGCGCTAAAAATAGTGCTGTTTTACCGCCGACGCCCCCTACTGCCCCAGTGTGAAAGCAGCCTTAGTGTAAAGCACCCTAAATCCCCTCCATCCTTATTATCGTCAGTGCATTGTACTCCTACTCTCACCCTCCGGTGAGACCTCGCCAGCTGGATCTTGCTCTTAATTGTGATCTCTGCTCTGAGCCCCACCTTCCTCCAATGTATTCTGTGAGTCAACCCCCCTAAACCATACCTTCCTGAACTTCTTGGGAGCTCCCCTGGCCTCCTACGTCATCCGGTGGAAAAGGAAGTCCACATTCACTACCTTTACCCACATCCCTACTGTCAGTTGCTCTCCATAGATCCATCTCTGAGCTATAAGTTTTCGTACTCCAAAATATAAAATCCTGAGGAACAACTTAGTACAGGGTTCAAAATTTCAAGTCCTGAGCTACTAGCCAGGCCTCAAGGGCTACGTGCCACCAGTTGCCCCGCCCAACCCCCTACCCTGCCCTTAATTCCACCCCTAAACACGCCCTCATAAACTATCTCATGAAATTACTTAAATGTTTTATGCAGAATTAAGTTATAAAAATAAATATCAACAACAACTTTATTCGTGTCCACCAGTGCAGCCTACCTGTGCAGGGGAAGAGAGAGGAGAGCCGCCGCCCAGTTGATCAGAGCACCAGGGAAGGGAATGTAACAGCTTTCATTTCAATAGCTGTGTGTTCCCCTCCCCGTTGTCCAGGGAACTTTGATAGACAGATCACCTGTCCCAGGATTGGACGGGTGATCTGTCTATCGAAGTGCACTGGACAAAAAGCAGGGGCTGTATATGACGGTGCGCGGTGGGAAACACACAGCTATTGAAATGAAAGCAGTTTATGTTCCCCGGCACTCTGATCAACTAGGCGGCGGCTCTCCTCTCTCTTCCCCTACGATCGCTGGGAGAACGGCTCCCATACAACCCAGGCTTCCGGCGGTGCTATCTCGCTCTTCCCCCTGCTCCCAGGCAGCCCACGCTCGCCAGCCCTCAAAATCCACTCGCAAAATGCGAGCAGGCGAGTGGAATTTTTGAGGGCTGACTTAGTATATACGTCCACCTCCTCTTAGTCAAAGACACCCAGGAGGCAACGTAAAGGGAGAACATATGTTAGGGAGGTAAAAATTCAGTCACCCCTGACCAGGGGACGTATCCTAGGACATTCCCATACCATGTGAATAAAAGTTCCATCCGCCCCCCTACATTTGTCACACACTGCAGAGTCTCTCTTGTGCATTGGAAACAATCTAGCCCGTGTCTAGTACCTCTGGTGGAGGGATCCAAGCTGAATCATCTTATCTGTAGAAGGGATGACAGAGACAAGACGGGTATCCAGAGCTTCCTGCCACATCTCCTCTGACAACTCCGGTACAACAGCCGCCCAGCGAGACCCGGCCCTGGCAATCAACCCAGGGTTCCCAGATCCCATGGAAATGTGTTTGGCTGGATCAGGATCCTCTCCAGAGCCATATTTTGAACCCTAAACTCCCCACCCCCCAAACTGTGCTGCAGCTGCATGATGCAACGGAGCATATCGGAAATGCCAAGTCCCGGGTATAACAGACTGCTCCCGCAGTTGCACAAAGGTGGACATCCTGCCCTTCTTTAGTGGTCTGGGACACCTTTGGGTGCCCCAAGCAGAGTAGTATTGCAGTGCGCATAGCGTGCCGCAACAAACATTGGGCCTAAAACCCGGACACATGATTCAAAGCCTGGACTGTCCAGGTGAATCCTGGACAGGTGGCAACTAGGGCTGGGAAAAAAAATGATTTAAATCTTGAATCGAGTGGAGAGGTCAAATCGAATTTTTTTTTTTTTTTTAGATTTCTTTTTTTTTTTTTCACCGCGCCTGTCCCGAGGAGCTGCGACTAGGCTTCGGGTTAGTCCGCGAGGTGTCCAAAAAAGAAAAAAAAAAAATTTGAATTGTGAATATAGTTTTTTTTTTTTGGAAAGTCTCCCAGCCCTAGTGGCAACCCTAGATATATATATGATGCAAATACTTTATACCATAATCAGCCCATACATATCCATCTTCCAGTTTAAAGAACTTCTTGAGTAATTGATTACACCACAGAGGACTATTGGGGGACTGCCGCCCCATCCGCTGGGCACAGAGATGGAATACCCTACCAGGAAGTGCCACAACAGAGCCCACCTTCCTACCTGGAACCCCCTTTCCTGAGCACCATTTTTAGTAGAGTTTCTTGCAAAGTAGCTACCGCAGCTTCCAGTGAAGTAGTGGCGTCAGGAATCTGGGGAACACACATGAACGTTAATGGCATCCCAGTCTTAGTCCGTAGGGTTCAATGTTGAGTTGGCCCACCCTTTGCAGCTATAACAGCTTCAACTCTTCTGGGAAGGCCGTCCACAAGGTTTAGGAGTGTGTCTATGGGAATGTTTGACCATTCTGCCAGAAGCGCGTTTGTGAAGTCAGTCACTGATGTTGGATGAGAAGTCCTGGCTCGCAGCCTCCGCTCTAATTCATCCCAAAAGTGTCAGGTTGAGGTCAGGACTCTGTGCAGGTCAGTCAAGTTCCTCCACCCCAAACTCGCTCATCCATGTCTTTATGGACCTTGCTTTGTGCACTGGTCCAAATCCAGTGAAGGGAACTTCTTAAGGCGTTGGACGAAAAGGCCTGGCTCGCAGTCTCCGCTCTAATTCATCCCAAAGGTGTTCCATCAATAGGGGCCGATCATCACCCTCCAGCAGCACGTTAGTTGGCTTTAGGTCCCTTCAAAAATAAGACAAGAATGACGGTAAAAAAACAAAAGGACTCCACAAAAAAAGCTTTAAACCACAAAACATGATTTTAGTTATCAAGACGTTTCCTATGAATAGACAAATATAAAAATTCCTACTCGTTTCTTTTTGCCTGAATGTCAGGTGGTAATGGCTGCTATGTACAGCACACACTGCCAGAGGGCAGAAAAGGTGACACTTCTGCATTCCGACATTTCTCAGAATAAACTTTGATTTGGCTGCTAGAAATGGCGCTGCAGGTCCAGCTGAGGTGCAAAGAATGCCATTCTATGGGGTATTAAGGATCATTGCATATCTATATTTCTTTAAATGTATCCAGTTCTTGTTTTTGCTGTTTCTTTCCCTGTGCAGGTAATACTTTGTTTTCATTCGGCCCGTTTGTGTCTGCACCACTGCTAGAACCAAGATGTACACTATATTGTCAAAAGTTTTGGTACACCTGCCTTTACACGCACATGAACTTTAATGACATCCCAGTCTTAGTCCGTAGGGTTCAATATTGAGTTGGCCCACCCTTTGCAGCTATAACAGCTTCAACTTTTATGGGAAGGCCGTCCACAAGGTTTAGGAGTGTGTCTATGGGAATGTTTGACCATTCTTCCAGAAGTGCATTTGTGGGGTCAGGCACTGATGTTGGATGAGAAGGCCTGACTCGCAGTCTCCGCTCTAATTCATCCCAAAGGTCTTCTATTGGGTTGAGGTCAGGACTCTGTGCAGGCCAGTCAAGTTCCTGCACCCCAAACCCGCTCACCCATGTCTTTATAGACCTTGCTTTGTGCACTAGTCATCATCCCCCAAATAATTTGGGGGAGGGGGGGGGGATTATGGTGTGGGGTTGTTTTTCAGAGGTTGGGCTTGGCCCCTTAGTTCCAGTGAGGGGAACTCTTAGCCTCGGTTCACACCAGAGGCGGCACGACTTGCAGGTCGCCTCACCGAGGCGACCTGCACACGACTTCCTGGGCGACTTGCAAAACGACTTCTGTATAGAAGTCTATGCAAGTCGCCCCCAAAGTCGTACAGGAACCTTTTTCTAAGTCGGAGCGACTTGCGTCGCTCCCCTCAGAACGGTTCCATAGCACAGAACGGGAGGCGACTTGTCAGGCGACTAGGTCGCCTGACAAGTCGTCCCTGTGTGAACCGAGCTTAAAGGTGTCAGCATATCAGGACATTTCATGCTCCCAACTTTGTGGGAACAGTTTGGGGATGGTCCCTTCCTGTTTCACCATGACAGTGCACAAAGCAAGGTCCATGAAGACACGGATGAGCGAGTTTGGGGTGGAGGAACTTTACTGGCCTGCACAGAGTCCTGACTTCAATCCGATAGAACACCTTTGGGATAAATTAAAGCGCATGTTCTGGTAACATTTCCTGTGCACGTAGAAGATACAAAGGAGACAAGAGCCTGGGATCCTAATTAGAAACTTGCATTAGTTTATTATTATAAAAACAAAAGCACACTTACATCGGCGCAGTATGCGTCTAACAGGAAGAAGTACAGGGGTTCGCACACGGAAACCAATAATCCTGTGTGCTACAGGAACTGGTGAACTCTGGTTGCGGGTGCTGACGGCGAAGGACCCGATCTATCGGACAGACGGAGAGCAGCGTCTACCATTCCCGTGTATTCTCAAGGAACGACTGCATGTCAGGAATGTGGATGGCAACGCGTTTCAATGGTTCCTCCTTTCTCAAGCACAGACTATTCCTTTGCATGGACTTTGTGTACTGATGGACACTAACTTTTGTCTCCATCTTAGATTGACGCAGGTCCTTTTTATTTATTTTTTTGTGTGCTTGTGTTGTTATTTTTCATAGTTCCTGTACATTGCAGCAATGTTCTGATATTGACTCATGGCAGGTGTACCTTGGGAACATATTATTCTGGTGGAGCAAGTCTTTATTAATTATTATACAGATCAAAGAGCCGGCCTCAGGTCTGGGTAGCTCTGTGTTCTGTCGGTGGGTCTCCTGTACAGTTCAGGGCCGGCGCTGAGTTTTATGTGACACGGGACGGATCGCTGGGAGGCCTCGCTCTGCTTTATGACCGCCGCTGAAGGATTTACTGCAGCTTATTTTATTACTAAACCAGCTTGGGTAATTATCATCATCATCGTATAATGACAGCGGTGCCACCCAGAGACAAACAACCATTACCCTCAGAAGTCTATTTATGTCAACAGTTACATTTCACCTCGTTACCTCCAGTCTGCAGGATGAACTAAAGAGCACCTGTCACCTAAAAATACCTTTTTAAAAATCGTAAACGTCAACTTGAAAGCATTCCACGTAGAGGAAAAAAAATAAATCAGCAGTTCGAGTTTCCAAAAACGCTTATTTCTGGGGAAGAAAGAGTTGTAAAATTTAAATGATGGCCCCCTGCAGAAGAAGTACATTGTACGGAACAGGGGGCGGCCCCGTCCATTAAGGGCGCACGGGCGCCGCCCACTCTTTCCATGTCACCCCCCCTATATGGTTAATGGATAAATTCATGCATAGTATGAACCTATCCACAGCCACCCCCTATTCAGGCGTCCGGCCCCTTTCAGGACACAGGGTGCATGAGTTTCAGCAGTAGGGGTGTTTTTGTGAAGCAGCTGATTAGAACCATAGGCTTCAAAATAGGGTGCGCTCGGAGTCCACCCAGGTGTGTTTGAAAAGAAAATGAATAATCACTTTTCTAACACTAAGGCCCTATTCCACTGATACCAATGATGGGGCACTATTCCTCCCACTAATACCAATGATAGGGCACTATTCCTCCTACTAATACCAATGATGGGGCACTATTCCTCCCACTGATACCAATGATAGGGCACTATTTCTCCTACTAATACCAATGATAGGGCACTATTTCTCCTACTAATACCAATGATGAGGCACTATTCCTCTCACTGATACCAGTGATGGGGCACTATTCCTCCCACTAATACCAATGATGGGGCACTATTGCTCCCACTAATACCAATGATGGGGCACTATTGCTCCCACTGATACCAATGATGGGGCACTATTCCTCCCACTGATACCAATGATGGGGCACTATTCCTCCCACTGATACCAATGATGGGGCACTATTCCTCCTACTAATACCAATGATGGGGCACTATTCCTCCCACTAATACCAATGATGGGGCACTATTCCTCCCACTGATACCAATGATGGGGTACTATTCCTCCTACTAATACCAATGATGGGGCACTATTCTTCTCACTGATACCAGTGATGGGGCACTATTCCTCCCACTGATACCAATGATGGGGCACTATTCCTCCTACTAATACCAATGATGGGGCACTATTCCTCCTACTAATACCAATGATGGGGCACTATTCCTTCCACTGATACCAACAATGGAGCACTATTCTTCCCACTAATACCAATGATGGGGCACTATTCCTCCTACTGATACCAATGATGGGGCACTATTCCTCCGAATAATGGGGCGTGGTTTGCTGCCATTGATCCTGGGACATGTCTACTCCTAATGACCAAAGTCTGCACCCCCCCCCCTGAAGCCTGAAGGTCCGTAAACTGGCCCATTGTTTAGAAATTTTGGAGACCCCTGTGCTACATCCTCCTGACCTGGCTGTACTTACCTCTGTGGATGATGAGCTGTCAGTGCCCTTGTAGCCGCTGCAGAATTCTGGGAGTTTGAAATCCCTCTTCTTTCTGGAGAGCTTCTGGAACAGATCAGAGCGATGGTTAGCAGCACAGACCAATCAGAATCGAGGAGAGAGCAGTGACTTAAAATCCCTGGACTGCTGCACTGGCTGCGTGGACACTGACAGCTCATGACCCATGGAGGTAAGTACGGCGGGGGCTGGGGTGGGGGGAGGGTGTACGGTGTTAGTTCACCTTTTCATTTTTTCTGAGAAAGTGAACTTGCACTTTTTTTGATTGGCTGCATGCAAATGTGAAAATACTGTATAATACAGTTAGGTATTTGATAAAATACATTTTCAAATACAGCCAGTATAAGCAGCTGAAATCTGTCTTTATATTAGCTTTCATTTAGCCCCTGCACAGCACAGCATAACAGACAAAGGAATAGCCAGCACTAAGAGTGTGGTGGTGGCACTAAGAGGAGCCAGGGATGGCCTTCTCAGTTTACTGTTGCCCCTTAAGGCCTGGTTCACACTTATGTATTTTTAGTGCTTTTTGCATTTTACAGATTTGCACTGCAGTACTTTTACCCTAGGTTCACACCTATGCGTGTTTTTTTTTTTTTTTTTTTTTTTTTTTTTTTTTAGTGTGTTTTGCAGAAACACACTACTGTCCATTTAACATGGTTTCCTATGGTACAAGTTCACATCTATTTGTTTTGTTGGCTGGTGCATTTTTTGGAAAGGGTTGGGGGACTTTTTTCCCGCTATTTGTGGGTAATGGACTTTAATGGAACCGCACCAGAAAGTCCTTTATTAATAAAAGAGCTCTGCGCTGTCTTCTTCCGCCGCCGTCTCTCCCGCCGCCTTCCTTTCCTGCTGCCGTCTTCTCCCGTCTTCTTCTTTTTCTGCTGCCGCTCTCTTCCTGATGCTGCTTCTTCCTCCTCGCTGGTTACCCGCTTAAAAAAAAAAAAAAAAAAAAAAAAAAGCCGCTCTTCTTCTGTGGCTGTCTTCCTCCATTGTCTTGTCGCCTGCTGTGTGGCATCTCTTATGTGGCCATCCGACGACGCCACCCAGAGAGCCCACCCCTTGCGACGTCACAAGGGGCAGACTCTCCGGGTGATGTCGTCGAATGTTTACAATGCGTTTAAGGAGAGGAAAAAAAAAAACCCAGTAAAACTGCATGCAAAAAAAAAACGCATAAAAAAACTAGGGTTTAACCACTTCAGCCCGGGAAGATTTGGCTGTCGAATGACCGGGCCATTTTTTGTCATTTGGCACTGCGTTGCTTTAACTGACAATTGCGCGGTCGTGCGACGTTGCACCCAAACAAAATTGACGTATTTTTTTTCCCCCTACAAATAGAGCTTTCTTTTGGTGGTATTTGATCGCCTCTGCGGTTTTTGCTCATTTTTTTCTCAGTTTAGGCCGATATGTATTCTTCTACATATCTTTAGTAAAAAAAATAAAAAAAACGCAATAAGCGTATATTAATTGGTTTGTGCAAAAGTTATAGCGTCTACAAAATAGGGGATAGATTTATGGCATTTTTATTATTATTATTTTCACTAGTAATGGCAGCGATCTGAGGTTTCTATCAAGACTGCGACATTATGGCGGAGCGTGCCGACCTGCCGCCATATAATGACGGCGGCTTGTTGACAAGTGGTTAAAAACACAGAACGCACTGCAAAACGTGCCTGACAAACACATCATGCGCAGCCAGGGGCGGACTGACAACTCATGTGGCCCCCCGGGCAATAGGAGATTATGGGGCCACACAGTATACAATCACACAGTATACACAAACATGTACACACAGTATACACAGACAGGTTTCTATTGGCTGAGAAGCTACTGGAGAGGTGGGGCAGCTATAATCTCTGGATTTTTAGAACAAAGGATGTCGGTAAGGAACATTTCAGAGACAGATGTAAAAAAAAAAAAAAAACCCCACGGATTTTTACATACTGTCCCTGGTTTTACTGAGGCTGGCAACCCTGATGGGGCCCCCCGTGTAGTGCCCGAGTGGCCAGTCCGCCCCTGTGCGCAGCCGCATAGACGTGAACCTAGATTTAACATGTTTTCTATGGAACATGTTCTGTAGTGCAAATCTGCAAAAAGCACTAAAAATGCATGGGTGTGAACCAGGCCTTACTGTCCAATCGGCAACCAGTAAATAGCCTCACCCTGAAATGCACGCAAAACAAATGCGTAAACACACATCTGAAAAGCTTACATTAAAACGGTATGCTTTTTTAGATGTGTGAAAGTGAATAGGCCCTGCGTCATGTATTCAGAAGGCAGCTACTGGAAAATGACTGCCAGGCCCAAAGCCTGTCCTAGGCCGTCACGCTGTTCCTACTGTGACCAGCGGTGTCACTCTTACACCCCCGCACTGTAATACTGTGCTAGAAGCAAAAAATAGTTTTTCAACAGCCTGAGGTCCACATATAGCCGCGCTCCGCCTCCTGTGTGCGTAAATTTCATTTCCCAGAGCGAGAAAGAAGCAGCTGTTCCACGGCTAAAGATAAACACTGCAATGTAATTCAATGTAAGGGGGGCTTCTCTGAAGGATAAACCGATACTGTTCAACCTGTTCACGGATGTATACGGCTGATGTAGTATGTTTTTGCTTAATCAAGGTGAAGTTCAAGCTTGGTTAAAGCCTAAGTTTTCACAAAAATAAATAATAATTAAAAAAAAAAAATCAGCACAAGGGACATTACTTACTATTAACAACTTCAGCCCCGGAAGGATTTACCACCATAATGACCAGGCCATTATTTGCGATATGGCACTGCGTCGCTTTAACTGACAATTGCGCGGTTGTGCTACGCTGTACACAAAATACAATTTATGTCCATTTTTCCCACAAACAGAGCTTTCTTTTGGTGGTATTTGATCACCTCTGCGGTTATTATTTTTTTGCGCTATAAACAAAAAAAGAGCGGGAATTTTGAAAAAAAAAAAAAACACAAAACAATATTTTTTACTTTTTGCTATAATAAACATCCTAAAAAACTAATTTCTTTATCAGTTTAGGCCAATATGTATTCTTCTACATATTTTTGGTAAAAATAAATAAATAAATAAATAAAATCGCAATCGCGTATATTAATTGGTTTGCACAAAAGTTATCGCGTCTACAAAATTTGTGAATATTTTACTTTCACTTTCAATGATAATGGTAAACAGGACAAATAGAGAGGGGGGGATCTCCTTAACGGGGATACAGACAGCACTAAAAACTGACAGGGGTTCTTATCCATCTCCACTCTTGTCAAAACAAAAAAAAAAAGTTTTGCCTTTAGTTATGTAATATAACACATGTAAGGCTGCTTTCACACTGCGGCATCGGTGGTAAAGCGCCGCTATTTTTAACGGCGCATTACTGGCGCTTTTGCAGTGGTTTTCAGCCGGTAGCGGGGCACTTTTAACCCCCGCTACTGGCCGAAAAAGGGTTAAAACGACCCGCAAAGTGGCGCTGCCCATTCAATGCAATGGGCAGGGGCGCTTTAGGAGCGGTGTATACCGCTCCTTCACCACTCCAAATATGCTGCTTGCAGGAGTTTTTAGACCCCTTCTACACTGGAGGCGTTTTTCAGGCGCTTTAGCGTTAAAAATAGCGCCTGAAAAAAGCCTCAGCTGCAATCCCAGTGTGAAAGCGGAGGGCTTTCACACTGGGGCGCTGCGCTGGCAGGGCGTCACAAAATGTCCTGCAAGTAGCTTCTTTGCAGCGCTGTAGAAGCGGTGTACACACCGCTCCTATAACGCCCCTGCCCATTAAAATCAATGGGCAGCGCCTCCGAACTGCGGCATTTTTCCGGCGGTTTTAACCCTTTTTCATGCGCTAGCGGGGGTTAACACCGCTCTGCTAGTGGGCGAATAGCGACGGTAAAGCGCCGCTAAAAATAGCGGCGCTTTGCCGCCAACGCCCGGGCGCTTTCAGTATGAAAGGGCTCTTAACGACATGCCAGAGCATCGCCTCAGTGTGAAAACCCTCGGGCTTTCACACTGAGACTGCAGGGGAGCTGTTTCTCAGGAGCTTTACAGGTGCTATTTTTAGCCCAAAAGCGCTCTTTCACACTGGGGCGTTTTTCAGGCTCTTTTGGCTAAAAATAGCGCCTGTAAAGCGCCTGAAAAACGGCTCCCCTGCAGTCTCAGTGTGAAAGCCTGAGGGTTTTCACACTGAGGCGATGCGCTGGCAGGACGTTAAGGATACTTTCACACTGGGGCAGGTGTCGGTGGTAAAGCGCCGCTATTTTTAGCAGCGCTTTACCGTCATTTTAGCGGCGCTATTCGGCCGATAGCGGGGCGCTTTTAACCCCTGCTAGCGGGCGAAAAAGGGTTAAAACCGCTCGCAAAGCGACACCCTATTAATTTCAATGGGCAGGGGCGCTTTAGGAGTGGTGTATACAGCGTTGCAAAGAAGCTGCTTGCAGGACTTTTTTTTACCGTCCTGCCAGCGCACCGCTGCAGTGTGAAAGCACTCGGGCTTTCACACTGGAGAGACAGGAGAGGCGCTTTACCGGCGCTATGCAGGTGCTATTTTTAGCGCTGTAGCACCTGTAAAGCGCCTCAGTGTGAAAGCAGTCTAAAAAAACTGCAAGCAGCATCTTTGGAGCGGTGTATACACCGCTCCTGCCCATTGAAATGAATGGGCAGCGCCGGCAAAGCGCCGCTGCAGCGTTCAGCCACTAGTGGGAGTTAAAAAGCGCCCCGCTCACGTCCGAAAACCTCTGCAAAAACGACGGTAAATCGCCGCTGAAAATATCGGCACTTTACCGCCGACACCCCATTGTGAAAGCAGCCTTAGCCAAGTGGCCCCACACAGGTCCATAGAGCTGCCACTTCCAAGACAAGTGAAGTCAGACTAAACTTCTAGCTCTGCACAATTGTTTCACGTCATTCATTCACAGTATGGAAGCCAATAAATAAGCATGCTAGCCTCTTAAAAGAGGACAGTTATGGCATCGCCTCTGCCCAGGCCTCTTAAAGTGAACCTGGCTCTGCTAATGCAGGTCAAAGTAACAGGTTCACTTAAAGGAGCTCATTTGGCTGTACTTCTGTGGATCACAGTTCGTTCTGCACTCCTCCTGACAATTGCGCGGTCATGCTACACTGACGGCGTCCCAGAACGGGCGCGCAGCACGGTGATCGCGGCCATTGCTAGGACACGGCGCGACACCGATCTCTGTAAAGAGCCGCGTCCGCGGCTCTTTAACCATGTGATCGGCTGTGTCCAATCACAGCCGGTTACATGTAAACATGGAGATGCCGGTAATTGGCGCTCCTCGCCTCACACTGACAGAGTGCGTGGCGAGGAGAGCTGATCGGCAGCATCTCCTCGCAGGGGAGAACAAAACATGTAATCAGGGCACTAATCATCAGTGGCCTGATTACATTATAGCACCACCAGTGTCACCAATCAGTGCCCATTAGTGATGCCAGTCAGTGCTGGCTATTAGTGCTGACCATCAACGCCTGTGAAGCTCTGGTGAACTCCATGCCCAAGAGGATTAAGGCAGTGCTGGAAAATAATGGTGGCCACACAAAATATTGACACTTTGGGCCCAATTTGGACATTTTCACCTAGGGGTGTACTCACTTTTGTTGCCAGCAGTTTAGACATTAATGGCTGTGTGTTGAGTTATTTTGAGAAAAACAAGATATTGGGGGGGGGGGGGCGCACCCTAAAAAGATGCATTAAAGATGGTGCAGCTATAAGACCATACAACAGAAAAATATATAAAATATTTCAGCGCACGCATGCAAAACAACATTTACCTCCTGCGAGGCTTATTTAAAACACCTAGACATTTACAAAAAAACATTATCAAAAAATATGGGGATTTGGTCACACCATATTGCTATATGGTGCTTAAGCCCACTTACTGCGACAAAGTACCCCATGATTAGTGGGTCCTACACTATCCATAGAGGAGCACCCCACTCCCTCATCAAGTGCCTCTCAGAGTCCACCTGTGTCATGGGTGGAGACCTCAAGTTCTCCCATATAGAAGAGTGCAATGCTCTCATGGTTCAGAGAAGCAGGATCTCCCATTCTATGGACAGTGTAGGACCCACTAATCATGGGGTACTTTGTCGCAGTAAGTGGGCTTAAAAGGGGGGGTCCGGACGCTATTTTTTTTTTAAAGGCCTTAAGCACCATCTAGCAATATGGTGTGACCAAATCCCCATATTTTTTTTTTTTATAATGCTTTTTGAAAATGTCTAGGTGTTTTAAATAAGCCTTGCTGGAGGTAAATGTCATTTTGCATGTGTGCGCTGTAATATTTTGTTATTTTGAGGGGACAGCAAATTTACACTGTTATACAAGCTGTACACTCACTACTTTACATTGTAGCAAAGTGTCATTTCTTCGGTGTTGTCACATGAAAAGATAGAATAAAATATTTACAAAAATGTGAGGGGTGTACTCACTTTTTTGTGATACTGTATAGTCTCTGATCCTCCCCTTCTTCCACAGTCCCCAATCCATCTCCTGATAAGACAGAACCTTTAGAGTCACTCTGCTATATCTTTCTATATCTCCCTCCCTCTTTCTCTATGTACCTGGTATTTTCATCGTTTAGAAAAAATAATTAAAAAAAAAAAAAAGTATTTGCTTTGGGGGGGGGGGGGGGGGTTGGGGGGGGGGGTGCCATTAATTTTCTCTGTAGCTTCAGGGCTGCGGTGACTTTAATGTGTTTTCCAGTGCTAGAAAATGCGGTATGTTCACCCAGAAGAGCTCATCATCATCACTGAACCTCCGAGGAATGTGGTCACCGTGGATGGTCAGGGAAGATCAACCTGCTCTGTAGGAGCCAATCAGGACAGCGCAATAAAAGAGTAGGAGATGAAATGCAATGGTAAAAAAAAAAACAAAAAACTCAGCAGCTAAATGTATAACCCAAGACGCACAAGCCAAAAAAAGACCTGCGTCCTTTGAAAGGATCAAAACAGATACCTGTCCTGTAATCATGCGCATTGTCTTGTGGTAGACACCATCGCACGGTCATTTAGCAAAAGTGCCTCCAGGCTCAATCAATTGCAAGCATTTGCTGGCGGAACAAACAGGCATGAATAGCCGCATCGATTGCTCATGGCATTTGCAGCCCGGCTAAAAGCCTGTGCAAAAAATGCCTTAAACTAAAGTATATGTCCGGGAATTCCCCAAATCTACTCCCAAGTTTCTCCCCCTCAAGATCATGCCCTAGCGTTATCTACTTTATCTACTTATATCTTTTACCCCATTCCTGTAGTGAGAAACTGCATTTATTACTCTCTATAACATGATAACCCAACTTATTGCAGGTACACTATATTACCAAAAGTTTTGGGACACCTGCCTTTACACGCACATGGACTTTAACGGCATCCCAGTCTAAGGCTGGCCATACATTATACAATTTTCTTGTTCAACTTTCCTTTAGATTTACCAAAACCATATAATATGAGGTCAAACCTAAACCCTTTCAATTTGTATGCTATCAGGCAGGCCCTTGCACTACATGGTTGAAGGTAATTCTAAAGGAAATTGAATAAGAAAATTGTATAGTGTATGGCCAGCCTTAGTCCGTAGGGTTCAATATTGAGTTGGCCCACCCTTTGCAGCTATGACAGCTTCAACAATTCTGGGAAGGCTGTCCACAAGGTTTAGGAGTGTGTCTATGGGGATGTTTGACCATTCTTCCAGAAGCGCATTTGTGAGGTCAGGCACTGATGTGGATGAAAAGGCTTGGCTCGCAGTCTTCGCTCTAATTCAGCCCCAAAGGTGGAGTAAGTAAACCCCCGGGCGATTTTTCTTATTTTTTCTACATATACATACTATAGCAAATTACAAATGTTAAGACATTTAAAGCAGAGGGCCACCCTAAAATAAAAAAGTGCATTAAATATTCTTTAAAAAATTAAAAAAAAAAAAAACATTTGAAAAAAAGAAAAAAAAAGTAACTTACCCGAAACCCCTGTTGCTAGGCAGTCTTCCTAATCTACCTCTTCCTATTCCGCGGCGCTTCCTCCTCTTCGGCGAGCGGCCCCGTTGCCTTCTGGGACATGTGTGTGTCCCAGAAAACAATGGGGCCATTCACAAAGCGCCGCGCAGTAGGAAACTGGCAGTCAAGCCGCAAGGCTCCATCGCCTGTTTCCCTTCGTTAAGATGGGGGCGCCGGCAGCCGATCCGATGGACGGATCAGCCTCGGGGGGGCCGACATCGCGGGTTCGCTGGACAGGCAAGTGTCCTTATTAAAAGTCAGCAGCTACAAGTGTTAAAAAAAAATAAATAAAAAAATCGCAGCCGGAACCGCTTTAAATCGGCATAAAATGAGGCCGGAAATACCTTATTTATCCTCTTTATTATATCTCCACTTCCGGGTATTGGCGGCGCCATTACTTGTACTGTTTAGTGAATCTATTCTGGACGTCACTTCCGCCCTTATCCTTTGGAAATCTCGCACGTGCGCCGTAGCACCATCACAAGGAGGGAGAAGCAGGGGATGATCACAGCAGCATCGCGAGACTTCCCTCTGTGCCGTTCAGAGAGGAAGCTCGTCAATACTAAATGTCCCCGCATGCAGGGGAGATAGAAACGGCACACATAGCGTGCCGTCAATAAAAATAACCTAGTGCGCAATTGCGCCTGACGTCACTCAAACTTGCAGGACGTTGGTCTATGGAAACGTAAACAGTAAGTACAGCGATCAGCTGCCTGTGCCATCTAGATTACAGAGAGATAAAGTTGTATTGGAGGGTTTACAACCACTTTAAGCCCAGGTTCACACCAACAGCGGGAATGAACTCGCGCCAATTTATTCCCGACTTAGGGGGGGGGCGATTTCAGAGACATCTCTGCGGGTTTCTGCACAGATGTCTATTGAAATCGCACCCCAAAGCCGCCAAAAACTTGTACAGAAACTACTTTTGGGAATCGGTGCGGCGTCGCACCGATTCGGACAGTGCCATTGCCAGCAGTCGCCACTGATTTGGCATGCAATTTGACATGCCAAATCACTGCAATGTGAAGCAGGGCTTAAAGGGGTTGTAAAGGTAAAAAATTTTTCACCTTAATGCATTCTATGCATTAAGGTGAAAAAACTTTTGACAATACCGCCGCCCCCCAGCCCCCAGTTTTACTTACCTGACGCCTCGAATCTGCGCTGCTCGTTCTCGTCATCTCCATTGCAGCTCAGCCTGGTCGCTGATTGGCTGCAGTGGATGGATTGGAAGCAGCGCAGCCATTGGCTCGCGCTGCTGTCAATCACATCCGATGACGCGGCACGCCGGGGGGCGGGGCCGAGTGATACAGCGAGCGGCTATAGCCGCCGGCTGTATCAGGGGAGCGCGCCCGCAAGCACTCACCACCATGCGAGGGAGCTCGCATTAAGGTGGTTAATGCTTGCGGGGAGGAGCTGAAACAGCCGCCGAGGGACCCCAGAAGACCAGGTTCGGGGCTACTCTGTGCAGAACGAGCTGCACAGTGAAGGTAAGTATAACACTACCACTATAACACTACTTAAAAGTCGCGCGATTTTGCGGCTGCGATTTCAGGGAATGCCTGTGTAAACTTGAGGTCTATGGATTTCAACTCGCATCAAAGTCACACCAAAGTAGTACAGGGACTACTTTGAAGTCGCACAGATATGAAGGGTACTCATTGGAAATAATGGGGTACGACTTGTCATGCGACTTTGCAGTCCCAAGTCACTTTTACACGGGCACCTCCATGGAACGGAATACGCTTGCTGGGCGGGGGGAATCGCTCTGCTGATCCCCGCTGTGCAGGCGGATGACAGGTCATCTAGGCTCACTGTGCAGAGCAGACACGGGCACAGTCCCGCTCTCCTCTATGGGGAAATCAGATAGAAATAAATGGCCTGTCCGTTTCCATGCGATCCCATCCGATCCGCCAGATGGGTGAAAAATAGGACGGCCATCCGTCTGGATTTTGCGGGCAGGATCAGATAGAAAATCGGATAGTGGCGGATGTCAGCAGACAGGTCACCAGTGACATCCACCGCTCCATAGTGGAGACTGGAGGGTCAAATCAGGGGCCATACTAACAATGCTTTGCAGCAGCCCATTCATTTTAGTGAGCTGCCCAATGCACCAAAATGCATTTTTTTTTTAAAGTGCACGTGCTTTTTTTTTTTTTTTTTTTTTTTTTTTTAAATGCACTGCATCGCAATATGTGGTAGTGCATTACCCTGCATTGAGGTGTGATCCAATGCTAATCTATTGGAGTGCCTTTCAGAAAGAATGGCACGGCAGCACAACAATGCACACAACCTGCATGGCCTCATGTCACGGGGTTGTACACAGCCCTAATTAAGGGCGAATTCCTGAAATTCAAGCCACGGCTAGCCCTGCAAAAGTGGAACGTCATCAGCCAAAGCCTGTTCTATCAGATGAAGTCACTCTTTGGGGGTATTCAGGCGGGCGCAGGCGTTGTGGCTGCCTGAATACAAGAGCTTGCAGTTGAGATTCTCCATGGTGTTGATTTGCTCTCGTTTAGGAACAAGAGGAATCGAAAAATTTATGGCTTAAGATGGACTTGTCATTTTTAAATAGACTTTAATAATAATAGGTAGGAGAAATACAAATTAACCTCTTCAGCCCCGGAAAGATTTGCCCCCTTAATGACCAGGCCATTTTTTGCGATACGGCACTGCGTCGTTTTAACTGACAACTGCGCGGTCGTGCAACGATGTACCCAAACAAAAATTCGTGCTTTTTTTCCCCACAAATAGAGCTTTTTTTTGTGGTATTTGATCACCTCTGGGGTTTTTATTTTTTGTGCTATAAAAGAAAAAAATTTTTTATATATATATATATATATATATATATATATATATATATATATATATAAATTTTTTTTTTACTTTTTGCTATATTAAATATCCCCCAAAAAAACAAAAAGCAAAACAAAAACAAATTTTCTTACTCAGTTTAGGGCAATATATATTCTACATATTTTTGTTAATTTTTTTTTTTTATCGCATCAAGCATATATTGATTGGTTTGCGCAAAAGTTAGTCTACAAAATAGGGAATAGATTTATGGCATTTTTATTATTTTTTTATTATTTTTACTAGTAATGGCAGGGATCAGCGATTTTTAGCGGGACTGCGACATTGTGGCGGACAGATCAGACACTTTTGGGACCATTGTCATGCAAACAGCGATCAGCGCTATAAAAAATGCACTCATTACTGTGTAAACGACACGGACAGGAAAGCGGGGTTAACACTAGAGGGGGGGGGGTCAAGGGGTTAAACGTGTTCCCTCGTGAGTGTTTCTAACTGTAGGGGGATGTGACTGACTAGAGGAGGAGCCAGATCGCTGTTCCTAGCTAGTAGGAACAGACGATCTGTCTCTCCTCTGTCAGAACAGGGATTTGTGTGTTTACACACGCACGCGTGCGTTGTGGCTCTCGTGGCCGGTGGACATTGCGCACGCCTGCTATAGCTGTTTAAAGGGCCAACGTACAGCTACAGGGATTTGCCCAGGAGAGCCAACCTGCCGCAGTATAACAATGGCGGCTGGTCAGCTACGGTTTAAAGACAAAAGGCTAAATGGTTCTAATGGGGCAAGCACTAGCGGTCTAAAAAAAGTCCAGCATGAAAAAAAATAAAAATAAAATAATAGTCCTGTGATTATTTCCAAGAGCTCACTTATGGCAGCCACCCCCACAACAAAAAAAAAAAAAAATGGAAAAAAAAAATGGAAAGGAAGGGGCGCCAGCTAAGTGTAGAATTAGGAACATCCTCTTTATTGGAATACAGGAAACACCCTGGGTAAAGTGATCACAAGCATATCTCCACTAGAACACCACTGACTTTTCCACTACGCAGCTGCCAGGCTCTGTGTGGAGTGCTTGGGAATACCGAAGGCTTTGAAACGCATAGCCATGCCCTCAGGACAAGCCACGTGACGTTGCTTCCACATCTACGCCCCTGTGGGTGGTCCCCGAAAACTTCCGGTCCCGGTCTTCAGCGTTTCCAAGCCTTCCACGCAGAACCTGGCGGCTGCACCAAGCGGGAAGAGACAGTAGTGGTAAAGTCAAATGTTCTAGTCTAAATATGCCTGTGATCATTTACCCAGCGAGTTGCCAAGTGTAGTCTTATAAAGAGGATGTTACTAATGCTACACTTAGTTGGCGCCCCCTCATTTCTTTTTTGTGAAATATATACTCAGGTCCAACTAGTTCTCACCAAATAAAGCGATTACCACAACAGGTTCATCCATACCAAAAACTTGTCAAAGCTCGTCTTCATGTAGATGGCATTGCGCACAGGTATACTATATAAAAAAAAAATAAATAAATAAATAAAGCTTCCCTAAACTCTTGACAACGTTGGAGGTGCCCGCATGCCTGAGCTAAGGGCGGATGGATTCCAGGAAGTAATTGCTACGTGAATCTGCCCTTACTCAAAATGGCCACGGCTAGAAACGCTAAGGAGTGTGACTTCCCAGCAAAATAAAGCACAGAGACATGGGCGGAGGGTGGGGTTTGCTCTGGATATTAAAAGTGAATTAAATGGCACTTTTAGTTTGTGGGGCTCAGATACATCGTAGTTCTGATTTATCACCCTACCCTGGAAATCCCTGAACTCAATTTTGAGGGGTGTCTACATTCTGTTTGTCATACACTGACTGGCCACTTTATTAGGTACACCTGTTCAATTTCTTGGTAACATAAATTGCTCATCAGCCAATCACATGACAGCAACTCAAAGCATTTAGGTATCTAGACGTGGTGAAGATGACATGTTGAAGTTCAAACCGAGCATCATAATGGGGAAGAAATGGGATGTAAGTGACTCTGAACGTGACATGGATGTTGGTGCCGGACAGGCTGGTCTTTCAAGAACTGCTGATCTACTGGGGTTTTCACTCACAACCATCTCTCGGGTTTACAGAGAATGGTCCGAAAAAGGGAAAATATCCAGTGAGCGGGAGTTGTGTGGAGGAAAATGCGTTGAGATCAGAGGAGAATGGGCAGACTGGTTCCAGATGATAGAAAAACAACAGTAACTCAAATAACCACTCGTTACACCCAAGGTATGCAGAATACCATCTCTGAACGCACAACACATTGAACCTTGAAGCAGATGGGATACAGCAGCAGAAGACCACACCGGGTGCCACTCCTGTCAGCTAAGAACAGGAAACTGAGGCTACAATTGGCACAGATCACCAAAATTGGACAATAGAAGATTGGAAAAACGTTGCCTGGTCTGATGAGTCTCAATTTCAGCTGCGACATTCAGATGGTGGGGGTCAGAATTTGGCTTAAACAAAATGAAAGCATGGATCCATCCTAAAAAGAAATAGATACAGGTGGGACTTTATATGAGCCGTGGCCATCCAGTACACAGGTCTCCATCTCTGATACAAAAAAAAAAAAAAGGGGGGGGGGGGGGGGCAACGGAACTTTATATGAAACAGGACACTTGGGGTAGATTCAATCAATCAATATAATACAATTAATAATTTAATGGCAACACAGAAGGAAGTGGTACAATAGATAAACTAATAGTAGGTCAATATGTAATTAGCAGAATTAAAAAGGTATGATAATGGCATAACACAATAAAATTCATAGTACAATAGCATTGTTACACATGATTAATAAAAAAAAATCAACAGTACATTCCAAAGTGTGTGTATAGTAATAACCAATAAAATTAATTGACAATTTAAACCAGGGATCTTCAAAACTGCGGCCCTCCAGCTGTTGCGGAACTACACGTCCCATGAGGCATTGTAACACTCTGACATTCACAGACATGACTAGGCATGATGGGAATTGTAGTGCCTGAGCAACTGGAGGGCCGTAGTTTGAAGACCCCTGATTTAAACAGTAGTTCCACCCGGCATGGGAAGCAAACCAGAGCCGGATGTTGGTAAAAATCACGTGACCACGTACCTGGAGGTACGTGGTCACGTGATTTTTACCAACATCTAGCTCTGGTTTGCTTCCCATGCCGGGTGGAACGCACGCCGTCTTTCGATGAGGTGCGACGGGCCCTTGATCCCAACCTTACCCTGACAAGCGAGCAGCCCCAGTGCCGGGTAGGCACCTACAAATGTAAGCAGCCATTTGGAGTTTTTTATTCTTAATTTTATAATAAACGGTTTTACACTATGGAGACTTTGTCTGTTTCATATATATCCCATGATTGAACGATTGGGACCGGAGGGGTTCTTAGCCTAATCATCATCCAGTTGTCCAGCCATCCATGTGAGCAGGCACAACCCTGCAAAAGCGCTAATACATTGGGGGTACTTGTGGTAGATATTATAATCAATTACCATTAATTATTAATATATTAGGAAGAGAGGGAGCATAGACAATGGTCCTAACAACTCTTACCTAGGGGTAGCAAGTAATACATATAGGTAATGTATAGTGGTGGTATGGATCAGAGGCACTGGGAGGTGAAATTTGCATTCCCCCCCCCGGGAGCTGAGGTAACATCCAAGACCAGCAAGCAGGCCATGTGCCATGTGGTGGAATGGATAGCAACATGTGGATGGGGGTCACCCTGCCAGAACTGGAGTAATGGGGGGTGAACCCAAGGAACTAGTGAAAAACAAATGATAGAGTAGTGTTAGTGGGGTGTAGAGATAAAGGACTGAGTAGCAGAGATATAAAGGAAAAGGGCGGGTAAGAAACTGAAATTAGACCAGAGGTAGACAACCCAAAGTGAAGAGAAGTGTGCAAGGTGTGAGACAAAACTGAAAACAAGAGTGACAATCCACCATGAGGTTGAAGAGGAGACCCAGAAGCTACACAAGAGAAGGTGTAGTAAGGAAGTGAGGTGTGTGTAGGAACAAAAATTGAAGCAAAAAACACACTCCAAAGGGGAGCAGTGGTGAAGGTGGCACGCAGCACCGCCAAGGATGTAAACCAACGTCGCGCTGAATGTGCGCAGCTCAGAGGAAGAGAACACCCACCTCCGAGCGACGTCCCTTGTGCTGAACGTCATTGGAAAACAAAACACGCCAACGTGCGGCGTCACAAATGACGCCGCACGTAGGGTGTGTGGGTGTGGAGTCAACGCTAGGGTTGCCACATCACCCCTTTAATCCAGGACACACATGAATTACACAGGTTCTGAGGCTGATTTAATGCGGATAAGGCACCAAGTGAGTTTAATTACCACCTTAATCAGCCACAGAACAGAGTAATGTGTGTCCTGGATGTGGATGGGATCACCCCCCTCGATAAACAGAGTAGACAAGTGTGTTGTTTCCATCCCTAATCAATTAAAAATTGATTAGGGATGTTAACACCACACTTGTCTACTTCGTTTACCCCTTGGCTACCTGTGGGCAGGATATCCAGTTCAGCCAGCATTGGCACACGCTTTATTGGAAATATTCCTGTGTTTTTTAGTGAGGCCACCTATCTGTTTGTTGAGGACTGTGATCCCATCCACATCCGGGAGCTGCCACGCGCACCGCGGCGATCCCCCACCCCCCCCCCCTGACCGACTGGTCAGGGGAGTGGTGGCTCGCCTTCGCTGCGCGTCGACGCCACACCCTACGTCATTTGTGATGCCGCACGTTAGCGCGTTTTGTTTTCCAATGACGTTCAGCGCGAGGGACGTCGGGCACCTACATATGAGCGCTAGTCTCTCGGACGTGGGTGTTCTCTTCCTCTGAGCTGCGCACATTCAGCGTGACGTTGGTTTACATCCTTGGCGGTGCTGCGGGCCACCTTCACCACTGCTCCCCTTTGGAGTGTGTTTTTTGCTTCAGTCTTTGTTCTTACACACACCTCACTTCCTTACTACACCTTCTCTTGTGTAGCTTCAGGTAAACATGGATTCCTTTCTGGGTCTCTTCTTCGACCTCATGGTGGATTGTCACTCTTGCTTTCAGTTTTGTTTCACACCTTGCACACTTCTCTTCACTTTGGGGTGTCTACCTCCTAGTCTAATTTCAGTTTCTTACCCGCCCTTTTCCTTTTTCTCTATATCGCTGCTACTCAGTCCTTCATTTCTACTCCCCACTAACACTACTCTATCATTTTGTTTTTCACTAGTTCCTTGGGTTCACCCCCCATTACTCCAGTTCTGGCAGGGTGACCCCATCTACATGTTGCTATCCATTCCACCACATGGCCTGCTTGCCGGTCTTGAATGTTACCTCAGCTCCCGCGGGGGTGCAAATTTCACCTCCCAGTGCCTCTGATCCTTACCACCACTACCATTCCCTATATATATTACTTGCTACCCCTAGGTAAGAGTTGCTAGGACCATTGTCTATGCTCCCTCTCTTCCTATTATAATCAATTACCATTGATTATTAATATATTGTCTACCACAGGTACCCCAATGTAGATGCTCCTGATGAGTGGAAATAATCCATGAAACGCGTCAAGCTTTTACTATTGGATGCTATGCCCCAGTAACCATGATTCTACCATGTGTTTGATCTGTGTAAAATCATCAATTCATTTTATTGGTTATTAGTGTATACTCACTTCGGAATGTACTGTTGATTATTAATCATGTGTAACAATGCTATTGTACTATGAATTTTATTGTGTTTTGCCATTATCATACCTTTTAATTCTGCTAATTACATATTGACCTACTATTAGTTTATCTATTGTACCACTTCCTTCTGTGTTGCCATTAAATTATTAATTTTATTATATGGATTGATTTAATCTATCCTAAGTGTCCTGTTTCATATAAAGTCCCATTGTCCCCCCCTTTTGCCCCCTTTTTTTGTATCATGGATCCATCCTGCCTTGTATCACCGGTTCAGGCTGGTGGTGGTGTAACGGTGTGGGGGGGGGGGGGGGGATATTTTCTTGGCACACTTTGGGCCCCTTAGTACCAATTGAGCATCGTTTAAACCCCACGGCCTACCTGAGTATTGTTGCTGACCACATCCATCCCTTTATGACTACAGTGTCCCCATCTTCTGATGGCTCCTTCCAGCAGGATAATGCACCATGTCACAAAGCTCCAATCATCTCACCACTGGACAATGAGGTCCCTGTACTCCAATGGCCTTCACACTCACATGTGCAACCGACAAATCTGCAACAACTGTTTGATGCCATCATGTCGCTATGGACCAAAATCTCTGAGGAATGTTTCCAACACCTTGTTGAATCTATGCCACCAAGAATGAAGGCAAAAGAGGGTCCAACCCGGTACTAGCAAGGTGTACCTAAAAAAAAGTGGCCAGTGAGTGTATTAACCTGTTTTACACATTTTAGTTACTTCTTGGTTTCCTGCCTAGGCAAATGTCGTCATACATCCCAGGAGACTTCATTGAGGGAAGGAGGGGTTTACTCAGCTAAGCACGCCCTCCTGCCTGATCTAAGGGCACATGGATTCCAGGAAGTAATTGCTACTTGAATCATCTCCTCCTACTCAAGATAGCTATAGCCAGAAATGCAGGAGGGGGGGGTGTTTCTAAGTGATTTCCCAGCACAATAAAGCACAGAGACATGGCTGGATTGGCTGAGTTTGCTTTGAATATTAAAATTAAAAAAAAAAAAAAAAAAAAAATCTGCTTTATCACCCTACTCTGGAAACCCCTGAGCGCAATAATTTTGAGGGGTGTCTACATTCTGTCATATAATGTACATACACTTCTAAAAAAAAAAAAAAAAAAAAAAGTGACATGACTGCAAACATTTTGTAATGGGCAATGTTCCCCATCAAGGCTGCCACCAAAACCCCTTTAAGTGGATATTTATAGCACTCGGTGCAATTCACCAGACACCCTCCAGTGCCCGTCAATGGAAACAAAAGATACAAAAATGAACCTCAACATTGAACTCCCTTACCTTACTTTGTTCCACCTTGAACAAGGTATTGCCAGTAGTCTGATACTGTGAAGGTTTTCCAGCATTATTTAGGTTTAGGAAAAGTTAAAAAAAAAATAACCATAGCAAATATATTTTAGCTTAAATCTTTATTGTTGCAAAGTGACGGACAGGGGAATTGCACCTTAAGATTTCAACAGTAGAAAGACACTTCATTCTTCTCCTTCTTCATTCTTCTCCTTCTTCCTCATCTTCATAGGAGTCTATCCCAACCTCTTCGTAATCCTTCTCCAGGGCAGCCATGTCCTCCCGAGCCTCAGAGAACTCTCCTTCTTCCATACCCTCACCCACGTACCAGTGCACAAAGGCACGCTTGGCATACATCAGATCAAACTTGTGGTCCAGGCGAGCCCAGGCCTCGGCAATGGCTGTGGTGTTGCTCAACATGCACACGGCACGCTGCACCTTAGCCAGATCTCCACCAGGAACTGCTGTTGGTGGCTGGTAGTTGATACCAACCTTAAAACCAGTTGGGCACCAGTCCACAAACTGGATAGAGCGTTTGGTCTTGATGGCAGCGATAGCAGCGTTGACATCTTTTGGCACCACATCACCACGGTACAGGAGACAGCAAGCCATGTATTTACCATGCCTGGGGTCACATTTCACCATCTGGTTGCATGGCTCAAAGCAGGAATTGGTGATCTCAGACACAGAGAGCTGCTCATGATAAGCTTTCTCTGCAGAGATTACAGGAGCATAGGTGGCCAGCGGGAAGTGGATACGGGGGTAGGGCACCAGGTTGGTCTGGAACTCTGTCAAGTCCACATTCAGAGCTCCATCAAATCTGAGGGAAGCGGTGATGGATGACACAATCTGACTGATCAACCGGTTCAGGTTGATGTAGTTTGGGCGCTCAATGTCCAGGTTTCTGCGACAGATGTCATAAATGGCTTCGTTGTCCACCATGAAAGCACAGTCTGAGTGCTCCAGGGTAGTGTGGGTGGTGAGGATGGCGTTGTAGGGCTCAACCACAGCTGTGGAAACCTGAGGAGCTGGGTAGATGGCGAATTCAAGCTTGGACTTCTTTCCATAGTCAACAGACAGACGTTCCATCAAGAGGGAGGTGAAACCAGAGCCAGTACCACCACCAAAACTGTGGAAGACCAAGAATCCCTGCAAGCCTGTGCATTGATCCGACTGAAATAGAAACCAAAAACACCCAATAAGAACATTTTCTTTCCACCAAGAAGTTTCCACACAAACTTTCATGTTGGTGCCACAACTTTTTGCTCTCAAACTGGTGTCAGTATTTATTAAAATGTTAAAGAAAAATTGAATTGGCCTAAAATGTTTCTTAGCCAACAGAGAAGATAAAGTTCAGGAACCTTGTTGTGGCTTCAAGGACCTACATTAGTTTTCTAATCATGTTCTTGCAGATCTCCGTGGAGCGTAGGACCAGGTTGTACATGGAGCCTTAACTTCTGCTCAAGGTAAGACTAAGCCCCACCTCCTGTTTAACTTTTAAATAGGAAGTCTCCGTTGCCCACAGAAGGTCTGTTATTCGACAGTTAAATGTAAGATGTCTGATGGAAAGGGGCTGATGGACTCAATCTAGGCATAGGCTCAAAGTGTTACTAAACCCACAACAGTAAAATCAGGCTGTAAACGCAGTTTAAGCCTGGGTTCATACATGTGCGGTGCGAATTGAAGCTCAGGTTTCACTGGGAAGATAAAAATCTTCTGTTCAAAGGTTTCACTGCATTGTAGCTGCGGATCAGTGAGCAGGGAGAGGAGGAGGAGAGGAGAGGAGGAGGAGGTGTAGTGAGGAGAAGGAGAAAATCCTCGTTCAGAACGCAATGCATCTGTCCCCAATTCATCTCCTGATAAGACAGAGCCTTTGGAGTCACTCTGCACATGCTCAGTTTGGTGTGTATTGCTAGATTTTTTTTTTTTCATGGGAGGGTGCATGTGATCGGCACAGGGCCAATCAGCACAGTCCAGACAGAGGGCGAGATGTCTTGCAGCCTCCTAGGACAGTCAAAGCAGAATGAAAACTCCTACAAGCTTGGACCAGTCACAAGACTGCTCTATACTGCTAAAGAGAAAAGGTATTTAGCAGTTTACATTTACTGAAATAATTGCATTTTCCATGTTCTGTGTACTGTGGGAGACCAGATATAGAGAATACAGGCTCCTGGGTTTAGTAACACTAAATTTAGACCGCAAAGGACTGAGGACACCACATGGTGCCTACAATCAATCACACCTTGGAAACATTTTAGGCCAGGTCAGGTTCACTTTGAAACGTTGGATACTTTTGACACCCACAACAGACTAAAGCAGTGGTCTCCAAACTGCGACCCAGGGGCTGGATGTGGCCCTTTGTTTGCCTCATCTGGCCTTTGGGGACACGATTCCTTTTACCAATACCAACAATGGGGCATAATTCCTCGTACTTACGCCAGCAACGGGGGAATATGTCTCCCATTGACGCCAACGATGGGGCGCTATTCCTCCTACCGACACCAACGATGGGGCACTATTCCTCCTACCGACACCAACGATGGGGCACTATTCCTCCTACCGACACCAACGATGGGGCACTATTCCTCCTACCAACGCCAACGATGGGGCGCTATTCCTGCTACCGACACCAACGGTGGGGCGCTATTCCTCCTACCGACACCAACGATGGGGCACTATTCCTCCTACCGACGCCAACTATGGGGCGCTATTCCTCCTACCGACGCCAACTATGGGGCGCTATTCCTCCTACCGACGCCAACTATGGGGCGCTATTCCTCCTACTGAAACACCAAGGATGGGGCGCTATTCCTGCTACCGACACCAACGGTGGGGCGCTATTTTCTCCTACCGACACCAACGATGAGGCGCTATTCCTCCTACCGACGCCAAGGACGGGGGCACTATTCCTCCTACCGACGCCAACTATGGGGCGCTATTCCTCCTACCGACGCCAACTATGGGGCGCTATTCCTCCTACTGAAACACCAAGGATGGGGCGCTATTCCTGCTACCGACACCAACGGTGGGGCGCTATTTTCTCCTACCGACACCGATGAGGCGCTATTCCTCCTACCGACGCCAAGGACAGGGGCACTATTCCTCCTACCGACGCCAACTATGGGGCGCTATTCCTCCTACCGACGCCAACTATGGGGCGCTATTCCTCCTACTGAAACACCAAGGATGGGGCGCTATTCCTCCTACCGACACCAACGATGGGGCGCTATTCCTCCTACCGATGCCAACGATGGGGCGCTATTCCACCTACCGATGCCAACGATGGGGCGCTATTCCTCCTACCGATGCCAACGATGGGGCGCTATTCCTCCTACCGATGCCAACGATGGGGCGCTATTCCTCCTACCGACGCCAACGATGGGGCGCTATTCCTGCTACCGACACCAACGGTGGGGCGCTATTTCTCCTACCGACACCAATGATGAGGCGCTATTCCTCCTACCGACGCCAAGGACGGGGGCACTATTCCTCCTACCGACGCCAACGATGGGGCACTATTCCTCCTACCGACGCCAACGATGGGGCACTATTCCTCCTACCGACGCCAACGATGGGGCACTATTCCTCCTACCGACGCCAGCGATAGGCCCTGTGTTTAGAAAGTTTGGAGACCCCTGGACTAACATAATCCAGACTAAAACTGCATTGCACATACAACAAAAAATGAATAAAATGACATACCAGCTTGCGGATTCTGTCCAAGACAGAGTCAATGATCTCTTTGCCAATGGTGTAATGACCTCGGGCATAATTATTGGCAGCGTCTTCTTTGCCACTGATGAGCTGTTCTGGATGGAAGAGTTGCCTGTATATACCAGTCCGCACCTCATCTGGAATGTAACAGAAGGTCAGGAGGTCATAGTCACACAAGGGTGCAGAGGATTTGTACTGTATATTGAAAAACTGGAAAATGCAGATTTGCAGTGACATCTACACAATGAGTACAAAACTATTGCTATTCAATAGATGAAGTTACTTTTTACATGCTGTGTTGCTTCATACAAGTCATACACTCTCGTTTTTATTGTTGTGTGCCTGAATTGTCTACGCTGATTGTATTGTAATTTACTTGGCATAATAGTAAAAAAAGGGATCAG
>JBBDGP010004490.1:42500-57500 GCA_037952835.1 Lithobates septentrionalis
TGTCTGCTCCCCCCATGCAGGCAGTCCCATTCATGTCTGCTCCCTGCATCCGTATGCAGGCAGTCCCATTCATGTCTGCTCCCTGCATCCGCATGCAGGCAGTCCCATTCATGTCTGCTCCCTGCATCCACATGCAGGCAGTCCCATTCATGTCTGCTCCCCGCATGCAGGCAGTCCCATTCATGTCTGCTCCCCGCATGCAGGCAGTCCCATTCATGTCTGCTCCCCGCATGCAGGCAGTCCCATTCATGTCTGCTCCCCGCATGCAGGCAGTCCCATTCATGTCTGCTCCCCGCATGCAGGCAGTCCCATTCATGTCTGCTCCCCGCATGCAGGCAGTCCCATTCATGTCTGCTCCCCGCATGCAGGCAGTCCCATTCATGTCTGCTCCCCGCATGCAGGCAGTCCCATTCATGTCTGCTCCCCGCATGCAGGCAGTCCCATTCATGTCTGCTCCCCGCATGCAGGCAGTCCCATTCATGTCTGCTCCCCGCATGCAGGCAGTCCCATTCATGTCTGCTCCCCGCATGCAGGCAGTCCCATTCATGTCTGTTCCCCGCATGCAGGCAGTCCCATTCATGTCTGTTCCCTGCATCCGCATGCAGTCCCATTCCTGCCTGGTTCACACCTATGCATTTTTAGTGCGTTTTTAGTTTTGCAGAAACGCACTAGTCCATTTAACATGTTTTTCTATGAGTCGTGTTCACATCTATGCATTTCATGGAAAGGGCCAGGGACCAGCAAGTTGTGTTTTTGGTTCCATAGACTTCAATGGATCAAAAATGTGTATTTGAAAAAAAAAAAAAAAAGGAAGAGCAAAATGCATTTGGAATATGCATCAACTGCAACCTGCATAGGTGTGAACCAGGCCGTCATGTCCAATCAGTGCATCCGCATACACACCCACTGACCCAATTTGACTTCGCTGTGTGGGTGTGTGACCCTGAGCCCACATTGTCTGCATTCAGGGACCTTCACTGATGTCAAATTGAGAGCAGCAGCCATGTCCGCTGAGCTGCTGCATCTCAATAGACATGAATGGGACTGCCTGCATGCATATGCATGGAACACCTAAAGTATCCCATGCGGGTGAAAACAGCCCTTGGAATGGGTGTATGCAGAGATACGTCTGTGTGAATGAGGCCCATCCAAGATCAATGAGAAGTTTACACTGTATATTCCCAATACCACCAGATCACACAGCACAGTCTACGGCTTACCTTCCGGCGGCACAGGCACTGTTGTCACAGATAAGAACATGAAATAGAATCCGCTCCTTACTGCCAATGTTTATACTGCGAGTTATGCCAAGAACATAAAATAAACTTTGTAACTAGAATACCTGGGCCTGCAGCAAACCGGGAGTCTCATTTAAAGGATAAGTTCACCTTTACAAAAAAAATAAATAAAAGTAGAATGCAGGTAAAGCAATATGCATTCATTATTTTTTTTTTTTTGTTGTGGACCTGAAAAACATTGCACCCACGATGTGCTGATGCCATGGTCCTACAGACTGTCTGCCCGGACCTCCGAGATGGCCAGGAAGACTTAATGAATTATCTATTCTAGAGCACCCAACCTGCTCTTGTTGGGCGCTCTAGAATAGGTGGTAGTTCATTGAGAACTACAAGCCAACAGCCGCAAAGGCCTTGTATTTTTCCATTTGGAGAACACTAAATGTTGATGCGGCCACGGTTTTCGCAGATTTTGACAGCTGGCTGGCGGGGGGGGGGGGGGGTCCCATGTGTAACGTAACATGTTACAAAAAGTGAACTTATCCTTTAAAGCTAAACTACAGGTAACAAAAGTGTATTTAAAAATACACCATATTACTAAAAGTATTGGGACGCCTGCCTTTACACGCACATGAACTTTAAGGTTATCCCAGTCTTAGTCCGTAGGGTTCAATATTGAGTTGGGCCACCCTTCCCAGCTATAACAGCTTCAACTCTTCTGGGAAGGCTGTCCACGGGGATGTTTGACTATTCTTCCAGAAGGGCACTTGTGAGGTCAGGCATTGATTTTGGACGAGAAGGCCTGGGTTGCAGTCTCTGCTCCAACTGTTCCATTGGGTTGAGGTCAGGACTCTGTGCAGGCCAGTCAGGTTACTCCACCCCAAACTTGCTCATCCATGTTTTTATAGACCTTGCTTTGTGCACTGGTCCAAATCATTTGGTGGTGGTGGTGGTGGGGGGGGGGGGGGGGGGGGGAGGGTTTATGGTGTGGGGTTGTTTTTGTAGAGCTTGTCCCAGGACTAGATCTACTTTTTATAATATTAAACAGATGACATATTCGTTTTGCCAAACAAGCTTGAAAAATTTCTCTACATCTGAAACTAAAGCGGCGCCTACAAAAAAAAAAAAATTAGCAGAGTGTTTATTATCTCCCTTGTGTGAAGAAGTCTTTTCTTGTTTCTTAAATTGAGACACCACCCTCCTCTCTAATCCAATCAGAGAACGCTTTGTATTCATTGAGCAATTGTACCCTGAATGGCGCCCGTGCCCAGCGAGTGACCTCCTGTGTTCACAATGCAGTAGGGCAGCCGCTCGGTACGGGATTCGGGAAGCTAGTGGAGATCACTGGAGGTGTCTCTACAGAGATTACCAGCTTCTGTGGGGATCCCACAAGTAGGAAACATACGTGCTAAAAAGAACCAGACAGAAGGAATGTGACTTTCTGGGCAAGTGCACTCATGTATGTATCAAAAAAACATTCCTTGTTCAAACTTTCATATACCGTACATTTTATTGCAACATACAAGTTAGAAACAGTTTTATTCACAGAAGAAAATATGGTTGACTGATGTCCAAATAACATCACCGGAAGTTACCCCCCTAGTCCCACACTTTGTTATACAATCATTCTGGTTGTAGCAAAGGTTTTCAGCGTTTTATGGTGGGAAAAAGCCCAAAGTGTTTCGAAGCACCTTCTTCAGGGGCAAAAGTTAGGATCAGGTAACAAAATAGAATATTTAAACAAGAATACAGAAACTTTAAAATCCAATTTCCCTTGATGTGGCTGTAGGGCCATACTGGAAACAAAGGGGACCCAGGCACCCCACAAGGACAGGATGTAAACTCTTGAGAGTCTCTGACATGTAGAGACACAGAGTCATACATGTGAAAATAGCCTCCTGCCTTGGACCCCTTCCCTTGAGGTGAGGGGGAAAAAAAAAAAAAAAAAAAAAAAAAAATTATTTCTATAGTCCTGTCCTAGGGTGACAATGCTGTTCCTGTCCTAGGACAACAACGCCGATATGGAACCTCTGTTATGGTGAGCAGAGAGGAGGTTTCTATAGTTCAGTCCTAGGTTGACATAGCCGCCATGAAACCTCTGTGTTATGGAAAGGAGAGGAGGGGAGAAGAGAGGAGAGGTTTCTATAATCCAGTCCTAGGTTGACAACGCCGCTATGGAACTTCTGCTTTATGGCAAGGAGAGGAGAAGAGAAGGTTTCTATTCCGTCCTAAGGCAACAATGTGGTTCCAGTTCTACAATGCTGCTATGGAACCTCTGTGTTAGGGAGAGGAGAGAGGAGGTTTCTATAGTCCAGTCCTATGGAACCTCTGTGTTATGGAATGGAGAGAGGAGGTTTCTATTGTCCAGTCCTGGGAGGTTTCTATTGTCCAGTCCTATGGAACCTCTGTGTTATGGAATGGAGAGAGGAGGTTTCTATTGTCCAGTCCTATGGAACCTCTGTGTTATGGAATGGAGAGAGGAGGTTTCTATTGTCCAGTCCCATGGAACCTCTGTGTTATGGAATGGAGAGAGGAGGTTTCTATTGTCCAGTCCTATGGAACCGCTGTGTTATGGAATGGAGAGAAGAGAAGGAGGAGGTCTCTATCCAGTCCCTAGGTGACAATGCTGTTCAGATCCTAAGGAGACAACCCTGCTATGGAACAGAGAGGAAAGGAGGAGAGAAAAGGGTGGGTTTCTGTAGTCCGGTCCTAGGGTGACATGCCACTATGGAACCTCTGTGTTGAGGAGAAGAGTGAAGAGTCCTTCTCTTCTCTGTCAAAGGGTAACAATGCTGCTTCTACATAGACACAGTACAGCGAGTTGGGCTTTGTCATCCTAGGACAGGAAGTGTGTTACTGGTAGGATCACCAGGTGAAGATAAAAGGAAACAATACGAAGAAGGTTGTCAGCTAGGATAGGGTGTCATTAGCGAGTCTCATACAGTGTTTTTGAGACAAGGTGGGAGTCCTTCTCATTTTTGCCTTCAATGACAAAATGTGCCCAGCCAATCCTGTCTAGTAAGCATCTCAGAGACACAAAGGGGCTTCACGGAGAATTGCAGCCTTCACTTCTGACCACTCTGAAGAGTAAATGAAGGGAACATTGATGTAACAAAAGACTGAGTCTTCAGTAGAAGAATGTCGGCCTCTGGCATAGTGAACATACCAGGACGTTCTGGGCGTAGACTTTGCTAAGGGTCACTGCTCTAATCACCTTCCCAGTCACACAGGTCTGTGCACACTCAAACTACTGGAAAAATGAATGCCGGTTCCCACAGAAAGCTGTATGGGGCTGCGTAGCCGCAGATCGGTCAGGGTGCCCACTCTAAACCCATGTCCACAGCCAAAAGCGCATATAATGGGCACGTGAGCATCAGAACTGGACCACAGAGCAATGGAAGAAGGTGGCCTGGACTGATAAAACACATTTTCTTTTACATCATGTGGATGGCTGGGTGCGCGTGCGTCACTTACCAGGATGAACCATGGGAAGTCCAATCTATAGGAGGTCCCACCTTGCAACTTACAGGACTTAAAAGGATCTGCTACTGAGGGCTTAGGGCCAGATTCCACAGCTTACCTTCAGAGGTCTAGGGGAGTCCATGCCTTGACATCAGTCAGGGCTGTTTTAGCAGCAAAAGGGGGACCTTCGCAATATTAGGTGGGTCATCATACTGGTATGACTGATCAGTGTACCCTATAGGTTATATTTATATATTCTTTACCGGAGGCAACAGCCTTGGTACACAATGCTAATGGGTGCAGAAGGCCATCCCGTGTCCATATGGTTCAGGGTTGTTTAACGTTCAGCAGAGAGGAAGCATAAGGAAGATATGTACATCATGTTTACCTACAGCATAGGACTTAGGCTGACTAGGATGAGCTGGGTTTGGATTTGAACTTGATCCCAACTCCCAACCCAGTTCTCCAGACCTGTGGGAAGCCGTCACATAAATCGCATCCTTGCTGATCCAATGAGTTGTGGGCAGGAGATTTCACACCCCTCAGTTGCACACAAAGAGGCAGGGATGCTTGTGACATCATTGACATAATTTGGTCACATGGCTGTATTTGGGCAGTACTATGTGGCCATATTAGGTCAATGACATCACAGTCCTCCCCACCCCTTTGTATACCTGTGGGTTGTAAGACGTTCAACCTGCTGCCCACATGTCATTGGCTCTGCAGTACAGCAGACTTTAAACTGAACCAAGCGTGGCATGCCTGCTGGTGGCCATGGGTTTGGGTTCTATTTAGGATAGCACCGATACCATTTTTTTTTTTAGTGGCGAGTATGAGTACCGATACTGTCAGTCAAGTACTCTCACATACCGAGTACCGTTGCGGTGGGATTTGAGCCCATACAAATGAAATAGGCTCAAATCGTACTGCAAAGAAGTGCATGTGATTTAAACAGGAATGCGGTGCGAATCTTGTCCAGATCACATGCGGTTTCCCCCACCGCTCCTGTGTGAACCCAGGCTTGTCATAGGGATTTCAGCCTGGATTCATACAGGAGTGGTGTGGGACACCGCATGAGATCTGGACAGGAATCGCACCAAATTCCTGTTCAAATCGAATGCAATTCTTTGTATTTGAACGAAAAGTACTCGCCGGTGTAAAAAAAAAAAAAAAAAAAAAAAAAAAAAAAAAAAAAAAAACTGTATTGGTGCAACTCTAGTTCTCTTGATGTAAGTGATCGGGAAAATTTTCATCAGAAAAGCCTCTCATCAGAGCCTAACTTGTTGGCCTGCACATGTGCACCACAATCCCCATTCACAGTCTTCAAGCTGACTACAAAATGTTCAATAGCATTACATTAAAATCATGGTATATGCGTGTGCAGGGTCAGGCAAAGCAAATTCTAAAAAAGAGCCACGCCAGGCAACTAGGATTTCTAAAAAATAAATAAATTTAAAAAAAAAAAAAAAAAAGGGAGTAGTCCAAGTCTATGCCATTTCTCTACACATGCTCCTAAAACATCAAAGCTACAGGGTTTAGATTGTTAGCTTTTAGGAACAGGGCACTTCTAGCCCTATTGGAGTGTATTGTTGCTGTACTATCTCCCTTTACAGTGGGGATAATCATTTGGTCTCCTGCAGATTTTGTAAGTTTACCCAATTACAAAGAAATGAAGGGTCTATAAAATTTTTATCATAGGTGTATTTTAAATGATAGAGACAGAATGGCAACCAAAAATCCAGAAGAAAAAAAAAACACAATACAAATGTGATACATTGAGTTGTAGTTTAGTGAGTAAAATAAGTATTTGATTCCCTACCAACCAACAATTCTGGCTCCCACAGACTGGCTACAGTAGGTGCTTATGTGGTACACAGATTAGTCCGGTCAATTTAAGAAGGTGCTCCTAACAACAACTCGTTATGTGTATAAAAGACACCTATCCACAGAATCTCTTTCTTCCATTCAAACCTCTCCATCATGGACAGGACCAGAGAGCTGTCAAAGAACATCAGGTACAAGATTGTAGACCGGCACAAGGCTGGAATGAGCTACAAGACCAACAGCAAAAGGCTTAGCGAGAAGGAGACAACTGTTGGAGCGTTTCTTTGCAAATGGAAGAAACACAAAATAACCAATCGCCCTCGGTCTAGAGCTCCGTGAAAGATTTCGCCTCATGGGGTGAGGATGGTCATGAAAAAAGTGAGGGATCAGCCCAGAACTACACGGGAGGAGCTTGTGAATGATCTCAAGGCAGTTGGGACCACAGTCACCTAATTAATCATTGGTAGCACAATACGCCGCCATGGGATTCAAATCCTGCAGCGCCGCAAGGTCCCCCTCCTCAAGAAGGCACATGAACAGGTCCATCTGATGTTTGCCAATAAACATCTAAATGATTGAGGGAAGGATTGGGAGAAAGTGCTGTGTTCAGATGAGACCAAAATTGAGCTCTTTGGCAATAACTCAACGTGTTTGGAGGAAGAAAAATGCTGACTATGACCCTAAGAACACCATCTCTACAGTCAAGCACGGAGGTGGAAATATGATGCTTTGGGGCTGTTTCTCTGCTAAAAGTACAGGCTGACTTTGCCGCATTGAGGGGCCAATGGACTGGGCCATGTATTGTAAAATCTTGGATGAGAACCCTTCTTCCTTCAGCCAGAACACTGAAGATGGGTCGTGGATGGGTCTTCCAGCATGACACTGACCCAAAACATACCACCAAAGCAAAAAAAAAAAAAAAAAAAAAAAAAAAAAAAAAAAAAAAAAAAGAGTGGCTCAAGAAGAAGCACATTAAGGTCATGGAGTGGCCTAGCCAGTCTCCAGACCTTAATCCTATAGAAAATGTATGGAGGGAGCTGAAACTTTGAGTTGCCAAGCAACAGCCAAGAAACCTTAAGTATTTAGAGAAGACCTGTAAAGAAGAGTGGACCAAAATCCCTCCTGAGATGTGTGCAAACCTGATCACCGACTACAAGAAATCTCTTACCTCTGTGACTGCCAACAAGGGTTTCTCCACCAAGTACCAAGTCATGTTTTGCTTGGGGATCAAATACTTATTTTACTCGCTGAACTGCAACTCCAACTTATAACATTTGTGGTTTCTTTCTGTATTTTTGGTTGATATTCTGTCTCCATCATTTAAAATACACCTATGATAAAAATTATAGACCCTTCATTTCTTTGTAAGTGGGCAAACTTACACAATCTGCGGGGGATCAAATCGTTATTTTCCCCTCTGTATATTGCGCTGTGCAAACAGTTGGCGCTATATAAATCCTGAATAATAATATTATTATTATTATTAATAATAGATGCCTCCCAGCTAAATGCTGGCTGCTATTCATACTGCAGCTCCTGTATACACCCTCCATGTGTCCGTGTCGCTCCATAGGATCTGTGCCAGGCCCAGCATAAACAGTGTGAATGAGGAATCTCCTGCACCAGCCACGTGTACGCTGCAATAATTACCTAGTTTGGATAGGACCCTGAATAGACAGCTGAGCCCCTGGAAGAGGAAGGAGGGGGGGCAGAAACACACATAGCTTCCCCAGTGACAGGTGATCCCAGACAATCACTCAATGTGGCTTGGGGGAGGGGAGAGGAGAAGGGAGGAGGGAGGAGGGGAGAGGGGAGAGCGACCTCTTGCACGGCTCACACTGCAGGCGGCATTAACTATTTGCACATCCTCCAGGATGTGTATGGAGGGGGCAGGCATGGTATCTGGCGACGTGTCACATGGGAGGAGACATCAGTGTTGTAAAATAACAGAGCCGAGATCACGTTTTTTTGCACACGGGCTCCTGGGGCCGCATGGCATAAAACGTGGCCGCATTTCCCCACCTGGGATCTACAGTTGCAGCATACAGTCACCCATAGAAATCAATGACAAGAGGCGGCTGTACAGGGTTATATGCTGGTACATGCAAAAACATGCACGCACATACCGACATACAGCTGCGTGGTGGTCTGCGTTCAGGGGAGTACATTAGTATACGTGGACGCCCCGCCATATGTCAGTGTACACTGGGGACCGCTCCCCGCACTTACCCAATCTAGGTCGCCGGCTTCCTCCCCCTCTGCGGCCAATAGGATCGTTTCGCCTCTTGGCCAATCGGGTCTGAGCCGGAATTGACCGGGGAGGAGAATCAGGAAGACAATAGTAAATATGATTTTGCTATTGTCACGCAACTGGGTGGGCTCAGTGCTCTGCGTCCCGAGCCCACCCTTTAAGCCAATTAGAGCCTCCAGCTCTAATCATGTGCTTCAAAAAAAAAAAAAAAAAAAAAAGGACACCCCATTGGAATCCATGCATTCGGTGCCCTGCACATCAATTAGGGGGCCGAGCGTGTGGATTAGGGGTGCGGCACCCCTGCGCCCCATATGGACGGGCCGCCGCTGTGTACAGACACATCCGCCTGCGATTTCAAATTGCTGCAATACGTGTGACGCTTCTACTTCCTAATGGCACCCCATTTGCGCCGCGATTGTCGGTAAATCCGTGCGGCAAATGGCGCTGCAATGCGCAAAGCTCATCGGTCAAAAAGGAACACGAGCTTCTTTTCAAAACGATAGCGTGGCGATTAGCAGCGCAATTTACCGTGCGACACTTGGGGTGCCATAAGTAGTAATTGTGTCACAAACGCATCCCGCATTTTGCAGCGAATTTAAATTGATCAGGTGTGAATGGAGCCGAAGAAACTTCCTGCCCTAAAGGTGACAACACTTATTCACTGTAATGCATCTATGGAGGAGGAGCCACAGGAAGTGTTGTCAGGACTATGAATCTCTTTTTTGCTACTAGCAAAACAACCAACCAAACAAAATGAGTAAATGGAAACATTGTTTATATATAAAATGATTGCTGTGTAGTCTGTGTGTATTATTGTTATATGTATGACAGTTTTCCTATTTTGATACTTTATATGAATCTTTGTTTTTTTTTTTTTTTTTAGCAGAGACTGGATAAGGCTCCATGCACACTGGATGTTAAAATAATGTTAGCAGTGAGTCTTTCAACGTTTTTAAAGTGGAGGTCCACCACAAAAAAAAAAAAAATAAAAAAAAAAATTGCACCAAAGAAATCCCTAAAAAAAAAAAAAAAAAAAAAAATACTTTAACTCTCCTAAAATGGCTGTTGCTAGGCAGTCTTCCTAATCTGCCTCTTCCTACGCCGCGGTGATGTTCTGTCTTCTCCTCCCCGCGTTGTCTTCTGGGGAATGGGGCAAGGTGTGTTATGGGAACCGTGTGTGTCCCACAACACGTCGCGTCACAAAGCACTGCGCGACTCGCGCATGCGCAGTAAGAAACAGGCAGTGAAGCCGTAAGGCTCCACTGCCCGTTTCCCTTAGTTAGAATGGCGGTGCCGGGACCCGAGAGCCGAGGGATGGGTCGGCCTCGGGCGGCCGACATCGCGGGCACCCAGGACAGGTAAGTGTGCTTATTTAAAATCAGCAGCTACAGTGTTTGTAGCTGCTGACTTTTAAATGTTTTTTTTTTCCCCCGGCCGGAACCCCCCTTTAATGTTTTTTGCACTAGCGTTCTTTTTTATTTTTTCCTTCAATGGATCAAAAACATTAAACGCTGGTGAGCCACGTTTATCAAGGTTTTCTGTGGTCAGAAAAACGACTCCTGAATGCGATTTTATGGCAATCAGAAAACAGCCCATACACATCCAAAAACATCCATGTGTGTATGGACACATGGGATATCAGAGGGGAGTTTATGGGCTGTAAAAAAAAAAAAAAAAAAAAAAAAAAACGCCCAAACTCCAAAAAACATCCATTTATGAGCTTCAGTGTGCATGGAGCCTAAAGCTTCCCTCCAACCGCATTACCATGTGACTTGGCGCAGCGCACTTTTTAAAAGTGCACGTTCCCGATCCGGGGTGCGTGCGAATGTAGACACACACAGCGCTGGTAAGCCACACCCAACTCCCTTCCTAGAAGACAATGGCTTTGCTGCCCTCAGGTTCATGTGTACCAGGCTTTAGGCCCCGTTCACACCGGTGCGACTTATGTGATTTGACAGGTCAAAAAAAAAAAAATACGCATGACAAGTCGCACCTTATTGTCGGCAATGGAACTGTTCAAATCGGTGCAATGCCGACTTTGCGGTGCTGCACCAATTTAAAAAAAAGAAGTTCCTGCACTACTTTTGCTGATTTCAGGTGCGACTTGCATAGACATCTGTGCATAGACATCAGCCAAGTCGCACTTTGAAATGGTAAAATCAAGTGAAGTCTGAAGGTTACCAACCACTTTAAGAGTAGGTGTGGTCGAGTAGTTTAGCAAAAAGAGATTGAGCAGGGCTGACACCACACAGCCCATAAAAATGCTTTGTGTTGTCTGCGACAACAGGACTTAATTTTTCTGTTCTTGCAGGCTGTTTATAGTGAGCCCTCACTCTCCCAATAAACATTGGAATTATATTTAATCCTTATGCGGCTAGCATTAGTACATAGATGGGGAAGTAGATCACATACTGGTTTTTAAATTTTTTTTTTTTTGACATTTTTTTCAGTTACTTCCTGGTTTCTTGCCTAGGCATATGTCGTCACATCTCAGGAGTCTTCAGGAGGGGAGGAGAGGAGGAGGGGGTTTTCTCACCCAAGCACACTCTCAGGCATGCATGCTTAAGCTAAGGGCAGATGGATTCCAGGAAGTAAATGCTATATTTGCCCTTACTAAATATGGCCACTGCCAGAAATGCTAGGGGGGGGGGGGGGGGGTTAAAGTGGTTTCTCAACAAAATAAAGCATGGAGACGTGGATGGATGGGAGAGTTTGCTTTCAATATTAAAAAGTTTCTGCCCGGCCAATAGCAGATTGGGCGCTTTCCCATCCTGATTGGACGTCACATGACGTCCTGTCAGTATGCGCCGATTGCAGTTGCGCCATCTGTCACCGGCCGTGTCCACGGAATACAGCTGATGACCCGATCAGAGTACCAAGCTTGCTTCCGGTACCATGTTCAGGTCACATGACAGTTGTACACAATGGATGGCTTCCTTTCAAGCCATCCACTGTGTAGAAAATGCGTTGCTAGATGTGATTGGTCAATTTGATCACACGGTACAGACAGGGCCAAATCATAGCCCATCTGTACCATGTAACTAGCTTTGACCAATCACAACAAAACAGACTAAACGGCTCAGTTTCATTCGGTAAAATGCTTGCTTAGAGCAATATAATACACGGCTATAAGCAAACATTGGGGTTGATTTACTAAAACTGAAGAGTGCAAAATCGGGTGCAGCTGTGCATGGGAGCCAATCAGCTTCTAACGTCAGCTTGTTCAATTAAGCTTTGCTTTGACAATAAAACCTGGAAGCTGATTGGTTTCTATGCAGAGCTGCACCAGATTTTGCACTCTCCAGTTTTAGTAAATCAACCCCTATAATGTGTAAGGAAAAAAAAAAAAAAAAAAAAAAAAAAAAAAAAACCCTGATCATTTCCCCCCAGAGTACAATGTTACTATGGCAACATTATTTTGCTCTGGTTACAGTGTTATAAAAAATAAATTATAACTTTTTTTCCGTACTGCCACCAGTCAGTGTCCCTGATCACCAGCACACTAGTCATATGATGACGCTGTACTGCATAAGACCCCTTTCACACTGGGGCGGTTTGCAGGCGTTATTGCGCTAAAAATACCGCCTGCAAACCGCCCCAAAACAGCCTCCGCTGTTTGTTCTGTGTGAAAGCCCGAGGGGTGTCACACTGAAGCGGTGCGCTGGCAGACGAAGAGAAAATCTCCTGCGAGCCGCATCTTTGGAGCGGTGAAGGAGCGGTGTATTCCCCGCTCCTGCCCATTGAAATCAATGGGACAGCGCGGCAATACCGCGGCTATAGCCGCGCTGTACGAGTGGTTTTAACCCTTTTTCGGCCGCCAGCGGGGGGTTAAAACCGCAACGCTAGCGGCCGAATACCGCGGTAAAACAGCGCTAAAAATAGCGCTGTTTTACCGCCGACGCCCCCTACCGCCCAAGTGTGAAAGCAGCCTTAGTGACAGTATGTAAAAAATTACAAAAAAAAAAAAAAAAAAATACATGCCTCTTACTAAATACCTTGGACTGTCTACTTTCTAAAAAGGGGTAATTTGGGGGTATTTGTACTGTCCCTCCATTTTAGGATCTCAAGAAATGATACAGGTAGTCAGTACATCAGGATCGATTGAATTTCAGATATATCCCATAGTTTGTGGACTCTAGAACTTATAATATACACTGATTTGGGTTATTTTCACCATAGAATTGGGGCAGACTTGCGGGTTTCTCCACACCCAATTCGCATAGCAGGAAAATGTGACTGGCTCTCTATGGAGCCGGTTCACACATCTCTGCAGCGGCTCCAGGTGATCTGCACAGAGTCCTGTGTGTCCATGCACACTGGATGTTAAAATAATGTTATAAAAATGCCTGTAGCTTTGCAGTGAGTCTTTCAACGTTTAACGTTTTTGCAATAGCGTTTTATAAAAATGTTTTTTTGTTTTTTTTTCAATGGATCAAAAACGTTCAAAAAACGCTGGTGAGCCACGTTTTTGAGCGTTTGACATTTCTTACCCTTTTAGCTTTTTTTTGTGGTCAGAAAACTACTCCTGAACGCGATTTTATGGCGTTCAGAAAACAGCCCATTAACTCCACTGCTGATAAAAGTTCAAAAACGTCCATGTGTGCATGGACCCATAGGATTGGAGTTTATGGGCTGTTAAGAAAAAAAAAAAAAAAACGCCCAAACGCCAAAAAACGTCCGTTTATGAGCTCCAGTGTGCACGGAGCCTTAGCCAAAAATTCAGGCAGAGAAATCGGACCCAAAATGGTGAATGGAGACGTACCGGACCCCCTGCTGTGAGCCGTTCCGTGTTATAGTGTGAACCCAGCGCCTAATGTGGTAGTAAACTCTGTTACACCAATTGTACAGTTTAGGAGATATTCAGAGTCCACCCAGCCGATGACATCGAGCATAGAGTGCTGGACCTTCAGGACCTCTGCTGTAAACGGCGGCTCCCGCCCACATGGGAGGGAAGCGATTGTGCCCCCCGGTACTCATGTAGCCGGGGGCTGCGAACCCGGAAGGTAGACTGGGGGAAGACGTCAACTCTCTCAGCGGCGACATTGCGGGCTTCAATCTAAGGTAAATTTCTCATAATGTGCTAGCATGCGACGCATACTAGCACATTGCCTTGCAGAGAAAAAATTTTTTGTTTATTTTTTTTAAACCACCGGCGATTTACCAGTTTTTGACAGATACCTTTCCCAACGGCGAGGTCCCCCGGAAGTTCGCCCCCCCCCCCCCCCCTCCTCCTTCCATCGCCCCCGGGCCATTCAGAAAGCGCACTGCACTTCACCCATGCACAGTAGGGAAACGGCAGTGAAGACGCAAGGCTTTAACGCCGGTTTCCCTTAGACCCCTTTCACACTGGGGCGGTTTGCAGGCGTTATCGCACTAAAAATACCGCCTGCAAACCGACCCAAAACAGCCGCTGCTGTTTGTTCAGTGTGAAAGCCCCAGGGCTTTCACACTGAATCGGTGCGCTGGCAGGAGAAGAAAAAAACTCCTGCAAGCCGCATCTTTGGAGCGGTGAATTCACCGCTCCTAAACCGCTCCTGCCCATCCTGCAGCACGGCTATAGCCGCACTATACGAGCGGTTTTAACCCTTTTTCGGCCGCCAGCGGGGGTTAAAACCGCACCGCTAGCGGCCGAATACCACCGCAAAAACAACGGTAAAACAGCGCTAAAAATAGCGCTGTTTTACCGCCGACGCCCCCACCGCCCCAGTGTGAAAGGGGCCTTACAAGGCATGGCGGCGGCAGCACCCGAGAGCCAATTGAAAAATCGGCCTCGGGTGCCGACATCGCGGGCTTCCAGGACAGGTAAGTGTCCTAATATTAAAAGTCAGCAGCTGCAGTATTTGTAGCTGCTGACTTAATTTTTGGCGAAGGGGGGGGGGGGGGGCAGGGCCGAGGGGCTGAAGCTCTGCTTTAAACAGTTTTTAGATTCGCTTTAAGGGATAAATCATGGGGAAACATGCTTGTATTGCAGAGATGCCTGTGTGCAGGGTGGATTTGATTTAAATCATAATTATTTAAAAGAGCAACTGTCATCTCTGCCCCACAGCTCCTCTGACCCGCTGTTGCCTCACCGACAGTCCCATTCACTTTAATGGGATGGCTGGTGATGTGGCAGTGACACAACAAGGTGAGGGACGTGGCGGCAGCGGGTGAGTGGATGCCCACTAACAGGCGCTGGCATGATGGATCCGAAACGACAGATGCCATTTAAATGCAAGGACTTATTCT